>BJCM01206832.1:0-12902 GCA_018326385.1 Flaveria bidentis | reverse complement strand
TCCAAGTTCATAGAACGTTTCAGATCATTCCTAATCTATTCTTAACGTATTCTAATCGTTAGGTTTGATCGGATTAACGTTTTCTTTGATTGGATCGCCAATCAAATAGGATTCCGCACTATTTGATCTGGTTTCATGTTGAATCAGTTAGTACACCGTACGTAGCAGGTCCTAACAGAAACAAGTTAAACACCATCCTTTTACACGACACTCGAATCACTTGAAAACTATTTGTGGGATAAAGGTCACCTAACCACTTCTAGGGAACTTGTGTGCTTGAGGTAGGCTTAACATATTTGTGGGATAAAGGTTACCTAACCACTTGTATGTATAAACTCACACATGTGTGTAAGTAGGACGACTTGAATTGGAAACCATGTGCATAGGGTCACCGAAGCATGGCGTACAATGGTGTTGATGGGATTTTACATGCTGACTAAACATAAGATGTTTAACCGATCCCAAAAAGCTAGAAGTTGCAATAGGTTGCAATTGTCAAATATTGACTACCTTGTTAATTTATATAATGGGATAAAGGTCACCTAACCGTCATTTAAATGTAACGTTGGATTCTAGATTTTAATTATTAATTGTCTATGAGACATAAAAAGGGTATTAATAATTAAAAAGTAATTTTTCAGAAATACTAATATGAACTTTATAATTTTGTAGAAATGGCCGCAAACAATAATGCTACCACCTCGACCGTCCCTACCCTATCACTGAGAACCATCTTGGAAAGGGACCGTCTTAACCATAATAACTTTATGGACTGGTTTCAAAACTTGAGAATTGTTCTCAAGCAAGAGAAAAAGGCCTTTGTCCTTGACGATCCCATTCCTGACCAACCCGACCCCGAGGATGTTGAGGCCTATAACGATTGGCTTCAATACACTGAGGATTCCATGTAGGTTTCCTACCTCATGTTGGGAACTATGATTCCCGAACTCCAAAAGGATTTGGAGCATCTTGGGGCATATGATATAATTACCCAGTTGAAGGAAATGTTCCTTCAACAAGCTAGGGTAGAGCGCTTTGAAACGGTTCGAGCGCTTCATGCGTGTCGCATGGAAGAAACCCAATTGGTATCATTTTATGTACTTAAGATCAAAAGCCACGTTGATCGCCTCGAGAGGCTTAATTGCCCCGTCTCAAAAGAGTTGATCATGGATTTGATCCTTAATGGCCTAACTAAAAGGTTTGAGACGTTCATAATGAATTACAATATGAACGGGCGGGACAAGAGCATTTATGAGCTCACAAATGCTCAAAACAGCCAAGGTAGGGATGGGTAAAAAGGTTCTACCTATTCTCTCGATCAATGAGGGAGGCAATAAGAAAAGGCCATTCCCCGATCCCAAGGAAAATATTGCCAAAGGAATGGGGTACATCAAAGGAAAGGGGAAAGGAAAGGCTAAAGCGGAACCTCCAAAGCCTAAGCTTAAGAAGCCTAAGGTAACGGAGAACGATCCATGCTTTAATTGTGGTGAGATAGGACATTGGAAAAGGAATTGTCCAACCTATCTCAAAGAGTTGAGAAACAAGAGGGATGCTGGGCAAACCTCAGGTACAACTTTCATAATTCACATTGGTTTAAATTTTATTTCTTCAAACACATGGGTATTGTATACCAGATATGGAACTCACATTTGCAATTTGTTGCAGGAGTTCAAAAGAAATAAGCACTTCAAGATGGGAGACACAAGTCTCTACATGGGCAACGGAGCAAAAGTTGATGTCGAAGCCCAAGGAGACAATATTTTGAAACTTTCAAATGGTTTGGAAGTTGTTCTTAAGAACATTTGTATGCTCCTAGTTTGACTAGGAACATAATTTATGTTTCCCTTTTAAAACAATGTCGTTATGAATTAAAGTTTGTTAACAATGGCATTTATGTTTGTATGGATGATGTATCTATGAATTGGTTCATGATAATTCATCCTTTGATAACTCATTATACCAATCAAGCACCAAGAAACTTAAAATGGGTTTAAGTGATTTTTATCTTTGGCATTGTCGTCTTGGTCACATAAACAAGAATCGGATTCAAACACCTCAAAAGAATGGTCTTTTGAAAACAAATGAAAATGTTTCATTTGATAAGTGTGAATCTTGTTTACAAGGTAAGATGACCAAGTCACCCTTTAGTGGTACTAATGAGAGGGAAAAAGACTTATTAGGAATCATACATTCGGATGTATGTGGCCCTATTAAGACAATGACTAGAAATGGTGAAAGATACTTCATTACCTTTACCAACAATTATAGTCGCTATGGTTATGTGTACTTGATGTCACACAAACATGAAGCTTTTGAAATGTTCAAAAACTTCAAGAATGAAATATAAAATCAACTCAATAAAACTATCAAAGTTCTTTGTTCAGATAGAGGAGGTGAATACCTAAGTGAGGCTTTTCAGGATCATCTAAGAAGTTGTGGGATCATCTCACAACTTACTCCACCCTAGAACACCACAACAATATGGTGTGTCTGAAAGGAGAAACCGAACCCTATTGGATATGGTTCGATCTATGATGGCTATACGCTCATTACCTCTATCATTATGGGGTTTCGTATTGCTCTCCGCGGCTCGTATTTTGAATATGACCCAGACCAAGAAAGTGGATTTGACACCTTTTGAAAAACGGCATGGAAGAGTTCCATTGCTATCATATTTAAAAGTATGGGGTTGTGAAGCTTATGTTAAGAAAAACACCCAAAACAAATTCGAAAGTTGATCCACTAAGTGTATATTTGTTGGATATCCCAAAGATTGTATTGGATACTACTTCTTTGATCCAATAGAGCAAAAGGTATTTATTGCTCAAAAGGCAGAGTTCTTGGAATCTAAGTTCCATATGAAAGGAATAACGTATAGAACACTGGAATTTGATGAGGATTAAGATCCACAAGCCGATACACGTTTAGTTGACAATAGCAATCAACAAGAGGTTGTTGATGATGATCAAGAGGTTGATCAATACACACAAAACGTTCGCAGATCTGGTAGTTTTACCGTTCCACCTGAAAGATATGGATCTTTCATGAGTGGATGCTATGTGGTCGACTCCGATGAGCCAACTACATACCATCATGCAATGTCCAATTTGGATTGTGAATGTTGAGATGCAATCCATATATGAAAATCATGTATGACAATCATGTTTAGGAATTGGTTGACCCTCAACTTAACTCCAAACCGGTTGGATGCAAGTGGGTTTCAAGAAGAAAACGGATATGCATGGAAACTTGGATACTTAGAAAGCAAGACTTGTAGCAAAAGGTTTCACTCAAACTCAAGGGGTTGATTATGATGAAACTTTCTCGCCTGTGGCAATGCTAAAGTCAATTAGGATATTATTTACCATAGCTGCATATTATGACTATGAGATTTGGTAAATGGATGTCAAAACTGCTTTTCTTAATGGATATCTCAAAGAGATTGTCCATATGGTTCACCCTGATGGTTTTGTCGATCCACAACATCCTAAAAAAGTATGCAAGTTAAAGAGATCAATCTATGGATTGAAACAAGCATCGAGGAGTTGGAATCAACGTTTTGATGAAGAGATCAAGAAATTTGGTTTCATCAAGAACGTTGACAAGGCTTGTGTATATAAGAAGGCTAGTGGGAGCATAATTACATTCTTAGTATTGTATGTTGATAACATACTACTTTTTGGAAATGATATTCCAACCTTGGAAGGTGTTAAAACCTGGCTTGGAAGTTGTTTTCCATAAAAATCTCCGTGAAACCGCCTATATTTTGGGAATAAAGATATATAGGGATAGATCGAGGTGGTTAATAGGTTTAAATCAAAGTGCATATATTAATAAAGTCTTGAAAAGGTTCAATATGGAAAAACCCTGAGAAAGGTATGGTACCTATTCAAAGAGGGGCAATATTGAGTACATCTCAATGTCCAAGCTCAAAGGATAAGCAAGATCGAATAAAGGACATCCCATATGCATCTGCTATAGGATCCATCATGTATGCGATGATATACACTAGATCAGACGTGTCATGCGCGTTAAGCATGATAAGCAGATATCACCAGAATCCAAGTAATAGCCATTGGATGGCTATTAAAAGTATGTTGAAATACCTTAGGAGGACTAAGGAAATGTTACTAATATATGGATCTGATGAAGAGTAACTCGTTGTAAAGGGTTACATGGATGCAAGTTTCCAAACTGATCGAGATGATTCTCGATCACAATCGGGGTATGTCTTCTTTATGAATGGGGTAGCATTGTCCACTACAGAATTCGAATACATAGCCGCCTCATTAGCAGCTCAGGAAGCTGCATGGAAAAAGAAATTTATCACCGACCTAGGGTGGTCTCTACCATTCAAGACCCCCTAGAAATCTTTTGTGATAAAGAGGGTACGATTGCACAAATCAAGGAACCCTATGCCCATCAAAAGTCTAGGCACATAGAGCGGAAATTCAACTACATAAGGGATGAAGTTGAAAAGGGAATGATATGTATTCGTAAAGTTCACACCAATCAAAACATTGCGTATCCACTCACGAAGCTCCTTGAAAGGGAAAAGCATGAAAGTCATACTTGTGCCTTAGGACTTTGATATTCTAGTGATTGGAATTGATCGGTTTAGTATTTAAAAGTTTGGAACAATGTGATATTTAACTCTTTATATACTTATGATATTTTGAGTTATATTCATTATAGCACGTATACATCCATGAATATGTTTATTATTCTAAATGTCCGTAGTCGGTCATGTTTGTGGGAACAAATATGAACATAAGTCTATTATGAACATGGATTGGTAGATATTCATAAAGAATGAATATAGAGCAATTGGTTGCTGCAAAATTCATAGATATTTGTGGGATACAAATATTGGACTGACCCGCGTCTCAAATTTAACTACATGGAATCTTCTTGATTGATCATAACTAAATTTGAGTAAAGGAAAATATCATTTGGTATCCTCCGACCTAAGATACATATTGGGTTTTGATATTCACCAAAGTGTTATACCTTGAGCTAGTTCTTCACTGCTCTGAAATAGAAACATAAGATCAACATAACACATTCATACATAACATTACCAATTGCAATTTATCATAAAAACATAATTGACCCTCCACGGGATAGCAGGGGTTCGGTGGTGGCAACCCAAGGAGAGATACTTGGTCTAATGAACCCCTTATCAAGAAGCTCTTGCAATTGCTCTGTAAACTATTTCATCTCAGTCGGAGCCAACCGATACGGTGCTTTACCTACTAGTTGGGCACCTAGCCACAAGTCAATCTGAAACTCGATCTCACGTTCTGGTGGCACACCTGGTAAATCTTCTGGGAACACGTCTAGGAAGTCACACACAACCGGTACATCGGACAGTTGTGGTGTTGGCGTATCGACATCCTTTACGTAGGCCAAGTAGGCACTACATCCACACCTCATGCATTTTCCCATCACCGCTATCGAAATCACCTTCGGGATAGTCGTAAATCGATCACCGTAAATCGTCACCAAACTCCCATCAGGCACTGTCAATCGAATCATCTTCTAACGACACACAATGTTCGCCTCGTAGTCCGCCAACCAATCCATTCGTAGGACTACATAGAACCTACCTAAGGTCTTCATGAATGGTATAACAGGAAATTTGTGACCTTCTAATTCTATATTGTAACCTTCTATCACCTCAGAAATCCTGGTAGACTTACCTATAGCAGTTTTTACATTGAAGGGTGTATCTTTACTCCTACTATTAATAGGAAATTTAGCACAGAGAGCAGTAGAAATAAAACTTTTACTAGCTCCAGAATCAAATAACATAGAAGCCAGAGTTTGGTTTACTTGATACATACCTGACACAACATCAGGGTCCGTCCTAGCCTCCTCCTACATTATCGTGAACACTCTGGCACTCACCCTCTGCCCTTCTCCTCCAGCCTTCTTCGCTCCCGAACTTTCAGCACTTGGCTTCTTACAATCTTTACTCAGATGGCCATTTTCCCCATGGTTATAACACCTTATAACTGCACAATCTCTCGCTATATGACCAGGCTTCCCACATTTGAAGCAGATGTTTGATCCCCACTTGCATTCTTCCAAATGCTCCTTCTTGCATTTACCATATCTTTTTGATCCTGCACCAGATGTGATCATGCGCCGGTTACCCACCTTCACCACCTTATTTTTTGAAGCGGCTCTGCCATATCCAAACCATTTCCGATTCTGATTTTGGTCATCACCACCCTTCTTGCTCACCTCACCCAACACAACCTCTTGCTCGTCATACAGTCTTCCCGCCAAGTCAACCATCGACCTAAACATACTCGGTCGAGCGACAATCATATGCCTGCGAATATACGTTGGCAAGCCCTGAATATAGCTCTTGATCTTTTGTGACAGTGGTGTCACCTGATCCGGCACCAGCCGTGCCATCTTGTTGAATTTGGTGGTGTACTGCTAATGTGTCATGGTTCCCGCCTCCAGCTGTAGAAACTCTCTCTGAACCTTATCCAACTCCTTATGAGGACAGAACTCCTCAATCACCAACTTCTTTAACTTTGCCCACCTCATCCTTTGGATAGCCCTGTAACCCTCAGCTTGGACAATATTGTCCTACCAACACAATGCCGAGTCCACGAATGTGTGAGTGGCAAACTTCACTTTCTTATCTTCCCAACACTCACCGATGTCGAGAACAACTTCCATCTCTCTCACCCACCGGTGAGCAGCAGCAGCAGTGTCATTTCCATAAAAAATGGGGGCTTGCATATTTGAAATGCCCCATAGTTACAGCCTCTTACCGCCTCCGTTGCAGGCTCTTCCTCCTCCTCCTCATCCTCGGAGAATACCGTCTTAGTCTCCGATTGCTCTTGTCCTCCTGAGGACCTGTTCCTCTCCCTTCTATCTCATTGCTGCACAACCTTTATCACTTCGGTCACCACAGACAGTTGGATCATCTGCATGACCTAATGCACTTCCTCAACAACATCCTCCTTCACTAAGGCTCTTAAGTTAGCACTATCATCCCCTGCCTCCGAACGAGGGGTTATGGGTTCTTCATGAACTACCTCTTCAGCCCTAGGCCATCCTCTTATGGCCCGTGGTTCAGCACCACGTCTACCACGACCTCTGCCACTTGAAGCCTTCGTAGATATACCACTGGCCATCCTCTAACATACTATAAGATTGAAACAACAACATGGTCATTCAAGGTAATAGCTTAGTTTATGTCAAGTATAGGAAGTCCCTAATTATAGTGGCCAGTTATGGTTAGCCACTTACTTTACTCTTCATACCCCAAGTATTTCCTATCGTGACTACATCAGTATCTAAATCTACTAAAGGCACATAAACCACATAAGATGCGCACATAATACCGGCTAACATTAAGAAAATGCTTGATGGCACGTAGCTACCTGGACTAGCATCCCTTCCCTTTTGTCCCATTCTCAGTTTAAGTTTAGGTTTCTTTTCAAAATTTTACCTATTTCACTTAAACTTTGGCTCTGATACCAACTTGTAAGGCCCCATTCCTGGGACGCTCACAACTGGTCAATCATCGGACGTAAAATGTACAATTACATTAACATTACTAAAACATTGCAGCGGAAACATTTAACAAATATTTCATTTCATTATAATAATCGTTTTCGCAAAATCATACTACATTCATTACAAAGCATCGTTTGTTCATATTACAATGCAAAAACAGTATACAAAAGAATGTCATCCAAAATGAACAAAGTAGCTGCCCCATGCCATCCTCAACAATAATCACCTACCAATTGGAAACACATAAAAGTCAGGGTTGCTGAGTGAGTTCTAGTTTTATAAAAAACATCATATTTCCTTTCACTCGTTAAAACATTTTCTTTACTATCGCACGTGATCACACATCATACGTGCAGGACCGGTGAAGGGTGGTCACTTACAACACAACAATAAAAAGAGGAGAGTCACTTAACTTAATCAAATAGTGAAACTGGATTAACCATAATAGATAATACAAAGAACACAAGTATGAATGAGACAGAACAAAAGAACAAGATACATAAGGAGATGGTTTTCAAAATCATAGTATATTGCTTTCTGAAGTTTTATTACAAGTGTTACAAAGCATAAAAGAAAGTTACAAGAACATGAGATACTTATACTACATCCTACAGCTGACCATACTTTGAAGACTAGCTGGATATAATTGACTAGACACAACACAAAATCAATTGTATAGTCAAAAGGTAGATTGGCTTTTGACTTGTGGCTATGACATGCCATAGCTTACATCCTAATATATTACAAAAAGGATAAAGGACATGAAGTAGAAAGTTAAAGACTCAAGACCTCAATGTAAAGTTACCAAAAGCATGGACCTTTTCACCAACTCATGTAAGTTGGTGACTTTTCAGAGTTGCAGTGGAAAGGGGTCCAGCTTTATGGAAAAGTACATCTGATAAAGCATGTTGTTAAAAGTCTTTGGAAGAAATCTATCTTCAAGTGTTGGCTTCGGAAGACTTTGTCTCTAAAGCATCGGAAGTATTCATCTTTGGCTTCGGAAGATATTGGTCTTGGCTTCGGAAGATTTCACACTTAGAATGTTTCTGTTGCATGTGTGAAACTTTTGAATCATTTTTCTTCAGTGTACTTGTGTAGCATGCAGGAGAGAGTTTGGGTGTTTGGGTTGCATCAACCTCTTCATATAGTCTCCATAATATGTACATCAAGGTAATAATTATTATCTTCATTGTCGTTCATTTCTTACATTTCGCATGTTTCTCACATTTCTTACTTATCTCATTTTTTGTACATTTATTATCTTTTCACTTCTACCTAGGTCCTGTCATGTACTTAACCCTCCCTCTTGAGCACAAAGCTATATCATCTAGGGTTAAGCGACAACGGACCCATATTGCACATATCTCACGTATCGCACGTATGGAGTAGTCATATAGACTAACTCCCCCTGTGTGTGAACCCTTAAGGGTTAGTCAAGATCGCACAATGTAAACAAACAGTTGAGCTAACAACTCTCAGTGAGTTGTGAACCTCCTTTCATTTGCTTGCAAAACTTTTCATTCGTTCATTATGTTCCACTTCCATTATCTTAAATCTTTCACTTTATTAAGATAATACTTTATGTTCATTAATATAATCACACCACGTGAAGTTACGTCTTCATACGTAGTAAGGAACATATCATAAAAATCATACATTATCATCATGCATAAGCATCAATCATACATCCTCATCATGCAAGTCACATCACCCATCACATCATCTATGACTTCAAAAAGTCACCTTACATATCCCCTGTGAACCTCCCGAGTCAAAACCTATACTTTACATTTTCCCCAAAATTCAGAAAAATATTTCTAAGTTTTAGGCGCAAGGCCTTTCAGGCGCATAGGGAACACTTAGGCGTATGGTGAACTTTCAGGCGGATGGGCAGTCTATATCACTCTTAGACAACTAAATTCAGTCCCCAATCATCATCTAACATGTTCAAAGCTTACATTTTACATTCTAGCATCAAAACAAGAACATAGCATCATCAAAACATCATAAACATTCCTAAAATCACACCCCACCCGCAAACATACATACATGACATACGGGTGTAATACCTATTTTTATAAAACGTTTCATACATGCATTTCTAGCTCCAAAATCAGTTTAAAACAAGTAAAAGGGGTTCTAGAACTCACCTTAGCAGGCTCTTGGGTAAGACTTCCTTCAAAACGCTTTTGCTTCAAGTTCACACCAAAAACCCACCAAAACACATACATAATCGAAACCCCAACACGTATAAGTATGCAACCGAGGCTAAGGTCAGTTAAGAACATCTTAAAACCATCAATTCTTACATTGATTTCGAACTTTTCTGGTTCTTCTCTCTAAAACCGAGAGTTTTCAGCTTCTTCTCTTCTTTCTCTCAAACTTAAAATCCGAATGAAATAGTGTGTGAAGAGAGTGTTGGCGGCCATGCCACCTTTATCACCAACTTTTAAATTTTTTGTCCTTTTGACACTTTTAACCCCTCAACTTGGGTTTTATTATGTTTTCTCTCTTTTTCTTCTCTTTATTCTTTCTTCCATGACTTTTAAAAATAATCGGGTGTTACATAGGGTTTTGCAAAGCTAACCTACAATGATAGAACCAATTCAATCTATAATATAGATAGTTTCGCTCGTAGTTTGGGTGGACAACAAAACTATCAGGCCCAAGGCCAGTTCGACCGGCGACGAAACATAGTCTCGCCGGGTGAAGTAGGCTTGTTGACTATGAGCGAAACTAAAGTTTTGCTCATAGTTTTGCTAGGCATCAAAGTACTCAAAACAAAAAATACAAACAAAGTAATCTAACATATGTTCAATTATAATTTAACATGATATAAACACTAATCTAAGGTGAGTCCAACCTAATATAGATCTACATGTTGGATCTTCTATGCCCAAGACACATACAAGATTGATTTGGTTGGTACGTTATGATCCAAGTCAGGTCATACCCATTAAAAAGCTAAAAAACACCAATAAATATTTATTTGTTGATGTGATCATACAAATAAATATTGATACCAATTCGGGAAATGGGTTTTCTAAATTATTGCTTTTGGAATTGAACAATATTATATGGATAATTTATTTATGAGAAATTACTTGTATTATTATTTATGTAGGTTAAATAATAACAAATAATAGTGTGTTAAAGTTATAAAATTATAAGGGGGTTTAATTTTATAAACTTATGGATTAAAGAGTGTAAAATTGTATAAAGATTAAAATCGGTGGGAACCCATTTGACACTACCAATTTCAGCCGCCCCTTGGGTGTTTTCATTAGGATTCATTTTCCTCTTTTAATACAAGACTTTAACTAATTTTAAACTACATCCAAATACACTCTCTCTCTCACATGCATAGCAACTCTCTCTTCTTGTTTTCAAGATGAAAGTTTCAGATTTGAAGTGGGTTTTTGTTGGAAATTTTGGATTTGGTAAGAGGTGCAAGAAGAAGACTTTGGTGTTGCACTTCCTAACAAGTAGGGTGTTTGCAAGAGCTTGTGGGCATACTATCTTGAGGCCTTCTCCTTTGAAGGCTTGGATTCAAGAACATCATCATCCTCTCCATCAATTTCCATCATCATCTTTTTGTTCATTGAAAGGTTGTATTCTATGAACACCCTATGGTTGTTTATGTTTTATAGCATTTCTTTTCACATATATTTGATCCTTGTTCTTGGGTTTGTTATGTTGGTTAATATATGGCTCATTTTTAGCAACTAAAAAAGTTTTATATCACATTATATTTGTTGTGTTTTGTTTTAAATGGTTAAACTATCTTTGAAAAATTTGCAACAAACCCAATAATGGCATCTGGATCCGGTTATGTTGAAAACTTGCTTCAAAAGTCCGAAAAAAAGTTAGTTTTGTTGGATTTTCCACTGATTAATGGCTGATTTATTATGGATATATGTATCCCTTGTCTTCAAGTTTTATTTTACATGCTTTAGAATAAATCTTGAAAGATTAAAGTCAACTTGTTAATTATGTTGTTTGGATAAAAACCCTAAAAATCTTGGTTTATGTTGGCTGAAATTTTAAGGGTTAAAAAGGGAGTTTATTTTGTTCTTGAATATTGTATTTGGATACATGTTTTGGTGCATAACATAGCCTTGACCAAGTGCATTTTGGATTTGGTTTAATGTTTGTCATGTTTCGTTTTATTCTTTCAAAGGGATGTAATAATATTTTGGGTTTGTAACTTTGGGTTGTAATTTATTCATTCTTTGGTGTTGTAATAACTAGATTTGGTGCATTTCTTTTATTAGAAAAAAATGTATTAGGATATAGTTTTGTAAAAGAAGATACACAAGAGGAAGACCTAAAGGAAAACAGAAAGGAAGGACACAAAAGGAGACATGGACACTTGAAGCATTTGGATGTGGATTCAAGTGGAAGTTCATGGTCACCTTTTGTTGTGTAATTGTTAACCCTTAGGAAAGACCTAATGACAAAACTTAGTGTCTATTGTTATGCACTTGTGATTGTAATGGTCGTGCTTGTTTGGTTGTTTGTTTATGGTTGACTATTTGATATTTAGATATGCATAACAAACTTATTAAGAAACATAACAAGCTGAAAATTGATGGCTCTTTATCATTAAGTGGTTAATAAAAGGTTATTAAAAGGATTAATGATTTTATAAAAGGGGTTTTATTTAAAAGGAACCATAGGGTACCATGTGTTTGAAAGCATGCAAATACAAGGTACATAGAGTTTTCTAACTAGAATTATGAAAAATTAAATTTATTTTGGAGACAAGTTTAACACCATCCTTTTGCACAACACTTGAGTCACTTGGAAACTCCTAATGGGACCTAACCATTTTGAGGGAACTTGTGATTTGAGGTGGGGATACCATATTTGTGGGATAAAGGTCACGTAATCACTTATGTTGGAAAACCCGATTTGCAAACCATGTTAAATGGATCACCTACAATGTGGTTTACAAAGGGTGTTGATGGGCTAAACATGTCGACTATACATATGATG
Organism: Flaveria bidentis; assembly: GCA_018326385.1. Lineage (NCBI taxonomy): Eukaryota > Viridiplantae > Streptophyta > Magnoliopsida > Asterales > Asteraceae > Flaveria > Flaveria bidentis. The sequence continues at coordinate 359 of BJCM01206832.1, read as the reverse complement.
TTTAAAGTCGATCCCATTCCTCTAGAAGTTGCAAAGGGTTGCAATTGTCAAACGTTGACTACCTTGTTAATTTAAATACTGGGATAAAGGTCACCTAATCACTATTTTCAATGTAACGTTGGATTCTAGAATTTTAAAATTGTGTAAGACACATAAAAGGGTATTAATAATTAAAATATGATAATATCAAAAATTCTAAAAATTGAACTTTGTTAAATTTTGTATATGGCCACCAACAACAATGAAAATAATGATATCTCATCCGCTCACTCATTATCAATGAGGACCACTCTCCAAAAGGAGCGTCTAAACCATAATAACTTTATAGATTGGTTTCGAAACTTAAGAATTGTTCTCAA
>BJCM01206831.1:0-10958 GCA_018326385.1 Flaveria bidentis | reverse complement strand
ATATATATATATATATAAGATTTACAAGTAGCAATTCATGTCAATGGTTATGAATTATGTGAGTTTATAAAACACATATAGCTACAATCAAACCTCTATAGATTACAAGTTTACAAGTTTATACGATTGGCTAAGCGTACTTGGTTCCCATGATGAACAAGTCATACGTCATCAGGAGCTGGCAATACATCGGCTTTAGCACCAAACATGCTTGTTCGGCCCATAGATCTATGACATTGCCAGGCTAGCAATAGTTAATAATTGTCAACATATAATGTATCTCATATAACACTCACAATAATATCAATAACCATGACAAAAAGATAAAGATGAATTGCATGTGCATTTACAAGTATGAAGATATTTACAAATGTAAGTTTATAAGGTTAACATGTTTCACCCCAAAAGATGTAAAATAAAATAAAAAGGGGCATGGAGAACTCATATGGAAAACTCACAAGTATAGTGATGGTTGTAGAGTACATAAGAAAGCTTGGATGTCAAGAGTCAAAGGTGATGTCCTAAATGATAAAAAAAATAACTTGAGGTTGGAATTCATTTAGAGAATGCTAAAAAGCGAAAGGTAGATTGAAAAAAAATTATTGCATCAATTTTAGATTATGGACAAAATGTTTAATATGTGTTTGAATAGGTTTTAAAAATAGCAAACTGTTTTATATAAGTCTCCCGGACAACTTTCATAAGGCAGAACGTGCTAAATGCGCACTTATGTTGTGAATGTTATTGTTGAGTCATCCGATTGAGTTTGTTGATGTATAAACTATCGTTACAAAGGTAATTCGATAAACTTGATATTGGAGTCTTAGTTTACTCAAATTTAGTTTTTTATGATCAATTTATGGTCGGTTAATGTTAGATTATATTTTGCCAAAATTATAGTAAGGCACTTATATGCACTTTTAAAATTGTTAAAGCACGAAACGGGTTTGAACAAATTTATTATGTCGATATATGATATACTAGACTTCACTTGATTTATATAAAAATATTCCAAGACTTCGGCATAGCCATCACTTATGGAAATAATCTTGTGGAATAACCGAATGCGGTGGCATAGCCGTCCATATGCAAACGGGATTCTTTGTTTATGTTCGCTTGTTATAGGAATATTAGTGATTGTTATAAGGTTGGTTAATGTTAGAAGGTTAATGATGAAATGATAATGATTAAAATTAAAAGAGATTTAGTAGAAGAAAGAATAAAAGTAAAAACATAAAGTTATGAGATTAATTGAATGCTAGGATGATTAAACAATATATAAATGCATAATATAAAAGCAATATAAAGTTACCTTAGTATTTGAAACTTCTTGAAATTACTTGTAAAAGAAAATTCTAGAAATTGATTATAACTAAAGGATGATGAAAGGTTTGTGTGAGAGATTTTTAGAGAATGAGCAAATGAAAAGTGAGGCCTAAACCTTGCTTTTATAGTTGTGGTTAGGAGGAGGTTATGAATGGTGTTAATGGTGAGTTATATGTCTTTTAAAAGGGGGTTATGATAAATATAAGATTAAATAAAATAAATAGATAAAAGAATAATTATAATTTAAACTTTTAATTTATTAAAACCTTAATTTTAATTTAATCAACTTATTTTCTTATAAATCTCTATAACTTTTATAAAACTTGTAACTTTATAATTTGATTATTTATTTTCAATAATTAAAAATCATAATTACTAATAAAATTTTATACGTTTATTAAAATTCATTTTATAACTTTATAAGTTTTAATAGGTCTTTTCCATTTAGTTATTTATTGTAAAATGATTTATAAACTTTATAATTTTATGAAAAAGAATTATTTATAAATCAATAAATTATTGTAAGTTTTTTAAATGATAAATTAAACAAATCAATTCACAATATTGTTTAAACTACACGTCTAATTTATATAATTCATTAATGTAAAAAAATAAGTTAAATAAGGAAATTTATATCGTATGAAAGTTCAATTTTAGTTCGAGTTCGGGTTTATAACTTGAAAATGGCGGATGTTACACATGGTAACTCAGCCCACTTATAATCCATCTGAAGTAGTAGTGAGCAGAGAAAAACCAGCAGCCAAGTACATCATGCTGGTGGTGAGACTGAGGATTTTGATCCAATTATCTCATCCCCTAATGAATCTTCTAATGAAGAAGAGGAAAATATGAGACTAAAGGTGCAAAAACTATCAAAAACATGCACCTATCTAGTCTCTAAGGTTAGTCACTTGAAATCTCAAGTGACTACTTTACATAACAGGGTCAATGATCAACAACTTGAGATTTTTTATCTCAAGGAGAAACTAGTTGAGCGACCTTCAAGAAGAGCTCAACCAGGTACACAAGAACTTGTAAATATGATTGATCTAACTCCTAGCTTACATATGCAAGAGGGTGATTCTACCAAAAAGGGGGAGAAAATCATTACAAATACAGAATCTGGGAGTTCTTCACAAAGTATGGATTTTGAAGACTTGCCATCTTCATTTCTACCTCCCAACCACCAAAAAGACCTCAAGTCACCTATACCTACAAAAGAAAATCCAAACGAACCCCTGCTCAAGCTACTGAGTCTGTGTAGGCCCCCATACACTCACCCATACAGGAGGAATTGGATACTAGAGCTCTCGCTTCCCCTGAGGAGCAAACCACTCCCATCTCTTCAAGGATCAGTGTTGAGGTTCCTCAGGCTCAGCCTAATGAGTTCACAAGCCCAACTGCCTTAATCCTTCACTCTGAGTCTCAACATTCAGGTGAACAACCTTCAGGGGACAGTTACCATCCCCAGCCTTTAGACTTAAACCACCCAATTCCCAACCTTGACTTCTATAATTATAAAGACTTAGGTTTTAGTGAGTACCATGAGTCTCTCTACTCCTCCCCTACTCAAAGAGAGATGAGTGCTCCTGAGTCACCTATGTCTAGCCCATATTAGTCACCTATTACTGAGGTGGATCCTTCTAAACCTGTTCAGGAAATCCATATGGAAAAGGCTCTCATTTTAGCAAGTGATTACATCATTCAGGCCTCAACCATGGCAACTCAGCCCATTGACACTTCAATTGAGGTTGTCAATGAGCAGAGGAAAACCAACAGCCAAGAACTCCATGCTGGTGGTGAGAGAGAAGACTTTGGTCTAGTTCTCTCATCCCCCCATGATTCTTCTAATGAAGATGAGGGGAATCTGACACTAAAGGTGCAAAAATTGTCAAAAACATACACATACCTAGTCTCTAAGGTTAGCCACTTGTAATCTCAAGTGACTACCTTACATAACAAGGTCAATGATCAGCAACTTGAGATTTTTTATTTCAAGGAGAAACTAGTTGGGAGATCTTTAAGAAGAGCTCAACCTGGAACACAAGAACCTGTGGGTAATGCTACCAAAAAGGGGGAGAAAGTCATCACAGACACACAACCTAGGAGTTCTTCACAAAGTATGGACATTGAGGACTCACCATCTTCACTTGTAATTGTCCATACTTAGTAACTTCCTTAAGTTTACATTGATGTGGACTCTGTAGACTCCTTCACTCACTGTCTTTTTGAGGAAGGTATACCAATGGCAGTGTCATCTCCAACTTAAGAAACTTCAAACTACATCATAGGGTGGATGTATGATGCAAACAAAAGAGCCGTTGTTCTTCAAAGAGTTCAAGGGCAGCAAGAAGTCTTAAATTTTCAAACTTTGAACTACTATGATGGTCTAGACCTTGTCAACATGCCACTTGTCAATCCAAGCGAATCTAGACAAGCTGACAGACTAGCACAAAGGATTTAGGATAGAATTACTAAAGAGTTCAGCCTAAAAAGAAGACAAATGCAATTAGGTAATACTATTGGTCAACTGGATGTTGAGGCAGACCCTAAGATTAGCTTCAAATGGGAAATGTTGACTGAAGGCCCAGTGGTAGAGCTTGAGAGCCCTGCTACACCAATAATTACTTTAGCAATTCATTCCCTTAGTGAAGCACTTGATGGTGAAGGTGTATCAAAACCTCTCTCTGGCCAGAGCTTAGATGCTACAACAAGCTATGAAGGCCAAAGCTCTCTCCACCCTATGTCACAAACGTCTGTGGGTGACAAAAGGAAAAGGATTCTAACTCCTGAGGAGATTGAGGAGGAGGAGAGAGAGAGGAAGAGGAAGCTAAGGGCAGAACGTTCCTCTGGGTCTTCAGGATTCATGGAAGCTACAATCATGGAAGCTGCAATCATGGTTGCCCTTAGACCAAACACTTAAGATGATGAGTTGAGGGCAGTAAGAATTACTTACCTACAAACCAAGAACTATGCCATTGATGAGATTATATATCTCCCCTTAATAGAACCTTAATGAACTGGCGGACATGGAATTGTCAAGAGAGATGAAGGAAGCAGAGGATGCAAGGATACTTCTCCAAATCAAAGAGGAGAAGAGACAAAAGAGATTGTAGAAGCATGTTCCCACTCTCTCTCTAGTTTAAGAAAGTCTTGTGCAAGAGACTGTGGTTGCTACACAAGAACCTCAGGTGGACAAAGAAACAGATAAGAAAAACATGATCAACTACTTGAGTGCCACAGGTCTCTACTAGGCATCTACACTTTTTCCCTTGTCCTTTGAGTACATGGAGTTTAAGTATCTAAAACATCTTGAGCTTCAAGTACACAAAGAACAAAAAGCAACAAAAAGAAAAATAAAGGAAAATGTTGCAAGGTCAAGAGCCATCATCTAGAAGAGCATGAAGAAGTCTGCTGACAGACAAAGGATGATGAGCTTCTTGATGTTGTATGGATTCTCTGGAAGGAGACATGGCCCTATGTCTCTATCTATAATGGATAAGAACATTAGGGTAATCAAGTAGAAGATCAAAAGAGGAGAGCTACTTGACTTACATTCCCTTCCAAGTGAAGTTCTTCCTGAAGTGGAGGTTAATGTTGAACAACCTGAGACGACACAACCTAAACCTCCTGCTGAGCCTCAGCAAGCTTCATCTTTTAATCCACAACCTGGTCAAACTCCCTCTCCTTCTGAACATGTGAGGGAGGAATACCCAACTGATCAAGACAAGACTGATCAACAAGGTGTTGCAGACCAGTTTTCTCGGTTAAAGTCAACAAAAAGGAGGAAGAGGGTGACTTCTAGACCAAAGTCAAAGAAGAAGATGAAGTTTAAACCATCCACCTCCATACCTCAGGGTGAGTTAGATCAACCTAAGGAAGTGCATGAAGAGGCAGCTCAATCAACTCCAATTCAAGTGCCTCCTCTTGCTTCTAAGAGGCCCATCTTATCTTGGACCTTCACAACTAATCCAGAAAGATGGCATGTGATTAGAGATCAAGGTGGTAAGAATGTCTACACATGGAAAGACTTATTCAACCTACATTTGCATGATCTCTTTGATATGAAAAGATACTATGAAAGTCTGAGTGATCCTAACCATCTAATGAAGAAGGGCCTGTTCATCATCATGATAAGGACTATCAAGTTATGAAGATCTTTAAATGTTTTGGTGGCATCAGCCTAGGTGGAGTTTGTAAAGATTTCAATAAGTCTTATGCAGCCAAAACATTAAAAACATCCAAAGTCTCTCTGCATGCATGCACCAAAGAACTGAAGTAGAAATGGTTTGAAAGTTTTACACCTTGCACTAGAAATATTCTAAGTGTAAAATCTTCCGAAGCCAAGACCAATATCTTCTGAAGCCATAAGTGAAGTCTTCTGAAGCTTCAAGAAAAAGTCTTCCGAAGCCAAAGAGTAAAGACAAATTTCGTCCATAGACTTTTATGAACATGCTTTTATCTGATTTACTTTACCATAAAGCTGGACAACCTTTCCTCTGCAACTCTGTTTAGTCACCAACTTACATGAGTTGGTAAAAAGATCCATGCTTTTGGTAACTGTACATTGAGGTCTTGACTCTGAGCTTTCTACTTTATGCACTTAATTCTGCTTGTAATATATTAGGATGTGAGATATGGCATGTCATAATCACTAGTCAAAAGACAATTTGCCTTTTGACTTTACATGTAATTTTGTTGTCTAGTCTTATGTATCTGGCTGGCCTTCAAAGTATGGCCGGATGTAAGATGTAGTATATGTATCTCAAGTACTTGTAACCTTACATTAAGCTTTGTAGCACTTTGTAATAAAACTTGAGGAGCAATATACAACATTCTTGAAACCCAAATACTTGTGTTGTTACACTATCTTGTTCTGTCTCTCATTTACTTGTGTTCTTAGCATCTTTTATTCTAGTTAACTAGTTCCCTATTTGATCTATTAAGTGCTCTAAATTACTTTTCTCATTTGTGTTGTTGTGTTGTAAAATGCATTACCTCTTCTAACGGTCTTGCAATATCTTTCTCTTGCACCAAATTTGTGTGCTTGTTACCTGTTCAAAAAACTCACCCTCGCCTGATTTTCGGCTAAGAAATCTCTGAATCTCAAGTCTTAATTGAGATCCTTTTCTATTGTTCATTACTCAATCAACTAAAAAAAAATTTTGTTGTCACCTTCAACCTTGAAGCTTTGATATCAATTAGCTGCAATTAGTCCCAAATTCACCAACAACCACCAATCGATTATGATAAACACAAACAAGAAAACACATTGTTTGCGGAATTCATCCAACGACTCTTTTATTAATATATAAATCAAAAACACACAAATTAAAGTACCATGAGAATTCTATTTTTAATAAACCAATACTTTAGTATCAACTAAAAAACATCATCAAACCTAAAAAGTTTCTCCTAAAATTAAAAAAACATTGTATTCCACAGGTAAAAAAGAATTAATAAACCTATAAATTTCTCCTAAAACAAAAAAGACATGTAACCTTTATGAACCATCTAATGTAAAAAATACTTTATTTCATAAATGAACTCCACATCATAATATTAACTAGAAAGGACTAATGAACCTAAATAATAATAGTAATTAATCAATATTACTCTAGTAATTTCGTCAAAGTGTTGTGACTCGAATGGTAATAAAAATAACAAAAAGGGAGGTTAAAATCATGGCTCCTTGGCTCATCACAATTTATAACCAACCATTTTTCATTATGGACATTAAAATAGCATGGTTCATCATAATTTTTACTAAAATCCGGTTTAATGAACGAATACAAATAAGCTCATATTCTTATAAAAATACAAATTAAGTATATGTTTCTTTTATTTTGTACATTTTTATGTTTCATTATTTATTTTCTTTAAATTGAATGAACGAACATGCATATAACTTGTTTAATGCTAACCATATTTATTTGTGAAATGAGGAACATATATGTGTTACAACTATGAACTTTTCAGTTTACATAATGGATACAAACATCAAACTAGAAACATTATTTTTTATATGGCAACCTTATATAATCATATTGTACATGAAACCATGTTGCATCATTTAAGAAAAAGGGCATTTTGGAGACGGTAAATCAATGGTGGAATCTCCGGTGACTGTTGTACGACCGCCCTTGATCAAACCCGCAAGTAGCTTGCCTCTGTCATAAAAGAACTGTAACTTCAAAATCTTGAACAGCTCGTCCAACTGAAACATGAATTTTGTAAAATGATCTAACATTTAACTAAGAAACCTAGCTTTAGTAAGAAATTCACTACAAGAAAAGTGACTATTAGGAACTAAGTTATTATAGATTGATTTATCAGATACATAGTATCGAAGACTAATTTATCAGTTACAAATGTTTTTTGAGACTGAATTTTGTATGCTTAATGTAAGTAACTAATAATCAGTCCCCAAAACTAGGACAACCTATTGAATACTAAATATCAGTCTGAAATACACATAAACAATTAGAGTTTTTGGAGGAAAGTTTGATGGTAACTGCATTTCAGTCCCAAATAAGATATCTAAATGGTGTTATTATTTGAGTAACTGATAATCAATCTCTAATAAATAGGGATATATTAAAGACTAAAAATTAGTTCTTAATATTCAAAATGCATATTGAATTAGGGACTGAAATTTAGTCCCTAATGATTTTTGCATTAGAAAATGATTAATAATTAATTTACAATCTCTAATTATTTTATGTGGATTATGTTATTGTAAGAAATGTATTGAATACTGGAAATCAGTCGTAAACAAACTATAATTGTAGTTATTTGGAACTGATATCTAGTCTGTAAAGAAGATTTTAGATGTAATAGTTGGGGGATTGATATTTAGACTTTAATAAAGAAAATAAATTTAGTTTTGAGAATATATTAAAGACTACTAATCAGTTATTAAATATTCATATTGTAAATTGAATCAGGGATTGAATTACAGTGCGGAACGACTTTCTCATAGGAATAATAATTAAAGATTACTTTATGTATATAATAATAGGACACAACTTATGTAATATTAAATAAGGTACCGAAGATAGAATTCTGTCTTAAACATGTTATGAGTGTCTTTATTTAAAACATATATTAAGTCTCTAGAGAGTTGTGTAAATGTAATACATATGAAGTAATATTCCAACTCCAACAAAGAAAACACATTTTAGTATTTTTTAAAAACATAGTATAGATTACAAATTAGTTACTAAAATTCCTAAAGCAAGTCGAAACAGAGGCTGATTTTCAATTTGGAAATATTTTTGTGTAGAAAACTAATAATTATCGAATCATATTCTGAAATAATATGACCCAAATTATACAATTATAAAAAGGGTATTGAAAATTAAAAATCAGTCTCTAAAGTTAAAGTAATTCAAAACAAAAAATAAACTAATGGAAGACTATTTATGAAACCTGTACACTGCTATTAATTATTGAAACAAAGAAATATAATATACACCTTTCAAATCAATAGTTTTGTTCAGTTGGTATATGCATCAATATAAGTTTAGCATAATACATAATAGTCTAAGTCAATCCAACAAAATAGTTCAAAAGTACAACAAATACAAAAAACACTCATTATCATCCAAACCAATTTGCAACGGCATCATACCAGCAATCTTTTATGCCCAAGTACCACAAGCCTTTATAATAATTCTTCTAAAATTTAACATTATCACAAATCCAAAAACATATTATAACTGGGTTAGCTAAATCATTAAATACAATGGTTAAAATTTAGAAACCTTCACCAAAAATATATAGTGTTTAACTATAGTGCATAGCAGGTCATGTTCATGTCAACTTGTAAATTACTTACGAGCATACTTGTAAAAAACATATTGGCTCGGGCAGGGTGCCACATCTGGACAGGTTCGGGTAGGACGTGTCTATTAGAAAACATATTAGGATTGGTTAAGGTCGGGTCAGGTTGAATATTTATGCATAAAATAAGTTCAAAAATCAACAAGAACACTAAATAAGAATAAATATTTTGACTTCAACAAAGAAAACACATTTAACTATTTCTAAAAAATAGTATAAATCACATATTAGTTACTAATATTCTTAAAGCAAATCAAAGCAGAGGCTGACTTTCAATTTGAAAAGACTTTTGTATAGAAAACTAACTAATGATCCATTCATATTCTCTAATAATATGAATCAAATTATACAATTATAAAAAAATGTATTGAAAATTGAAAATCAATGTCTAAAGTTAAAGTATTTCAAGACAAAAAATGATAAGCTAGACTATTTATGAAACATGTACACTACTATTAATTATCAATCAAAGAAATATAATATAACATTTCAAATCAATAGTTTGTTCAATTAGAAAATACCTCGTATGCCCAAGCCATTGAATCAAATCCAAACTTGAATCGAGTGCTATACGAGTCAAATTGGATAAAAGTTTATTAAATACAACCTATCTTCACATTTACCTGCCACCATTATATCCAAAGTGAATGTTTGAATAATGTTAAATAATTTTGTTAATACATGTATGTTAGAAATAGTATTTGAGAAATTTATATAATTAAAATTTTACAAAATATAAAGACTTTGAGATTACAAATCATTATCGTCTGAATCAACATCTTCATTATTTTTGGATTTATTAGTGTCTAAATCATCCAGATTTATCTCTAAACCAACATCTTCCGTACTGTAATCAGAATCATCTATCTCGTCATCAATAAAATCATCTACAATGTCATCCAAACCCTGAACATCAATATTTTCAACAATATTTTCAGTAATATCTTCACGAACAAGGTTGAAATCTTCTAACAAATCTTCTGAACTCTTGTCTTCTAGAATATCCCAAAGGTGTCTGTGAGTTATTCTTTCAATGATTTTCCAATCTGAATTTCGCTTAAGTGGATCATTTATATAAAACACTTGTTTAGCCTAATTTGGAAAAATAAAGGGATTTTCCTTATAAGCATTTCGGGAAGTGTCTATGCTTATGAAATGAGGTTTGAATATGATGTGTTTTCTATGACGATCCGTGTCAAACCATGTGCATTTAAACAAAATAACACAATAATCTCGTATGAATGACAATTCAATCACTTCGTCAAGATATCCATAATAATCATCTTCAATATCATTGTGAACGCCATGAACCCGTTACTCCACAATTTTGTGTTTGCCTACAATCATCTCTTGACTTAACTATAAATTTAACCCCATTCACTATGTATCCCTTGTGATATGAAACTCGATTATCAGAAAGGGAAGACAATGCATATAACTCCTTATTAATTTGAGATGGATTTAATGTATACCTTTCTTGAATTTATTCTCAATTTTAAACATATAAATCATGTTATTAGAGAGAAATACAGTTTCATAAATTAAAGAAAGTAGAATAGGGTGTGATTATTACCCATTTTGCAAACCAATCCGGGAATGTAGACAGTTGTATCTCAAAAAAATCTGAAGTTTCAGGATGTTGAATTTGCAACAACCGTAAGTGTTCTATCTAACATGTGGATAAAATATAAATTTATTGACATTTAACATTTTATATTATTCATAAACAAAGATAGAAAAGGACTTACTCTATGTACGGTTGAATCTCTTGACAATTATTAAATATA
>BJCM01206826.1:0-23538 GCA_018326385.1 Flaveria bidentis | reverse complement strand
TCTTTTGGGGGAGATAGCATACTGGTAAACTACAAACGCTTTATATATTCAAGTTGTGTATAATATTAATATAGTGTTGATATCATGGAAAAGTCCTCACACTTTCGAATTGTTAATATTGAATAGCGAGGAAATTTGGGTAGTACTACTGGGTCTGACAAGCCCCACATGTGTGACTCGAGGTCAACCGGGTGCAATTTGTCCTATTAAACATTGTCACGACGTGTTAAGTCGTGACAGGAGGCAACAACGTAACACAGTCAGCTTCAATTACGAAATCACTATGAGTTAATATTTATTGTTAATGGACTAGCTATCTGTTACAATGCACTACTTCTATATCTCTATTATTAAACTGCTTATGTTTGAATATCACTCTTGAACTCACCAACCATTGTGTTGATATTTTAGTATGCTATTCTCAGGTCATTAGTTTGCTTGCCTTTAGGAGCACTACATGGTTTTACTTACATTCTAAGACTTGGTCTTCAAGACATCTTTATTGTTTATAATGGTTAATGTTTACTCATTTGGGTTGGCGCATGTTTTGCCATAGTATACATTTTTATTTTTTTGGGTTGTTTTACAAAATGCTTCCGCATAGTTTCAAGTTTATACTTTGGTTGATTTTATTTTAATTGGGGCATATAGAGTCGTTTTGAGTAACTATTGACTGTGATCCTGGTTTGTTCACACGCCTCGCGGTAAAACTCCGCACGTGGGTTTTGAGGGTGTGACATCTAAGATACAGGTAGGGTGTGATGGAAGATGGTGGTGCGATGGTGGTGGTGCGATAATGGAGGTGGGTGGTGGTGCGATGGTGGATGCGGGTAGTGGTACGATGGTGGAGGTGGGTGTGGATGATGATGGTGGAGGTGGGTGTGGATGATGATGGTGGTGTAATGAATGAGGGAGATAGATATGATGATGATGATGATGCTGATAGTGTATATATTTATAGTAAACTAGCTTTAGTAAACCCGTGTATTACACAGGTTGAATAAATAATATATTAATATAATAAATTTATTAAATATAAAATGATATTCTAAGATATGATATAACTTAAATTACGTATGAGAAATGACTAAAAATAATAAAATAGTGATATCGTCTTTTTAAAATATTGTTTTTAATTTTTTAAATAAATATTTTGTTTTAAAATAAACCGTATAAAAATTCATTTTTAAAAAATTTCTTATTACAGCTCTCAAATTTGCTTAATTTTGTTTTAAAAAAATTGGCTTTTTAAAAGTATTAATTTATTTTGAAATAAATATAATAAATAGATTTATTTCCTAATTTATTAAATATTAATATTAATATAATATTATTAGTAATTAAAATAATCTATAACCTATAATAAAAGAAGGTTTTCTTAAAACACGTGTTATCATTCTAGCATATCAAACGACACGTGTCATAATTCTAGCATATCAAAAAAATCATTTTTCCCCATCTGTCTCATAATAAATACAAAATTTATAAAACATTTAATTTCACTTTCTTTTTTAACTAAATATGTTAAAACAAATATATTTATATTTATGTTTCTTATCTCTCTCATATTATATTAAATGATAATTATTGTAAATAAGTAAAATTAAACTATTAGACATTTAAAATATAAATGTAGTTATTTTAATAATTTATTAATACATATTAAACATAAAGTAATAATCTATAATTCATTATGTGTTATAACTTTTAAATATTCATTATATTTTTATTTCACTAATAGATAATAAAATCTAGAAAATAAAATATTCATAAAACTAATTATTTTAATATGTTTTATTTATTCCACCCATGTATTACATGAGCACTAACCTAGTTATTTAATAAGAGAGAAAGACGTGAAAATTTTGATGAGGAGTATTGTGGTGATGACATGTAATACTCTCATTTACTCTTTTATTAGAGTAAGAAGATTGCATAACTAATTCTTTCATTTATTAGAGTTACACAAATAGTTTTTTAATATGAAAATACCTAAATGCCCTTTTCATTTTAACAAAAAAAATAACGGTATTAGTAGCTTGAAGTAATCTAACACAAATGACATACCACAAGGAGTAAAATCATAATTTTATAACGCTTGAATGATAAGCGTTATTTGAGCCAAACCAAAGAGAGCAAAAGTGAAGTTTGCGCTAGAAAGAAACGTCATAGGTAATACCTCTTAAAACTTTTTTTACTTTACACATACTTAATCTTACTCAAATAAACAATTCATTCTCTACCTGAAGAATCATCAAAGAGAAAACTCCTTTACGTTTCATGTGGTGCTTAAATGTGTTTGTTTGATTTGCAGATCAGTTTATTGGGTTTACCCATTAGAAAAGGAGTGAAGTATGATTCAACCCTTATACACCCATACTCGAATTTACGTCAACAAGAAACTACAAAAAAGATAATTGTGATAAAAGGAACATAATAAAATTTAAAGGAAAAAATAATTAAAAAAATAAATATGGAGCAAATTGTACGTTGAATTCATTTATTGCAGAACATCCATCATAACAGAAGAGTCTTCGACGATCTCTATAGGGTTTGGTTAAATAAACATCCTAATATTTTAAATCAGCACCTCAAAATTTCTATACGTGTCTTATACTCATACGCGTCGTATAGAGGGGGTCGTATAGGGCTATATGTGTCTTATAGGGTTATATGTGTCGTATAACCCTCTGACAGCCCCTTGAATTTTTCCTCGTAGTTAGTGTCGAAATTCGCTATACGCGTCGTATAGCCCTATATGTGTCGTATAGGGGGGTCGTATAGGGCTATATGGGGCGTATAGCTCTCTGACAGCCCCCTGAATTTTTCTCGTTTTTAGTGTATTCGACCCTATACACCGCGTATAGACCCATACGCGACGTATAGGGGGTGTCTATTTATATAAGTGGGTGTCGTCTATATATTAAGACCCTCTCTATATCTTCCGACATCATCCTCATAAATAATGGTTTAAGGTTGACACTTGTCTTCGATAGAACCATTCTTCTCGCAAATAGTGAATGATCTCTCGATTATTCTTATAGATTTTGATTAGAAAGTCTTCAAAGACAAGAAAATATCCAATATCAACTCGGACCCATGTAAGTAATAATACGTATAAATATTTAAAACCAAAGTAACAAAACAAATTTAGTATATTTGAACAGTTTAGAAGTTATTTGGATATTTCTTATTAATAAAAATATTAACTTATTAATTCGGTTAAACATAAAAACTAAAACAGTAAGTGAGATTTTCTCGTTATGTAATCATGAGCAAGTTGGTGAGCACCTTGCTAATATGGCGCTTGCATGGAAGTGAATGAGAGTAAAATCTCACCCACCATAGCACATGGTCGTGTATTTCCTCATTCAATAGTTATCTATAATAGATTTTCTTAACGACAAACGCACCACCTAAAATCTACTCATAAAATCTACTTATTGTCCAATTTATGAGACTCGAATCCACACCAATTTAATCGACAAATACCAAATGCTTCTAGCCCAAAAGACTCCACCATCTATAAGGCCAAATAGATCGTGAACTCACCGCGAAGCTCCTTCTTGCCACCATCCTCACAAGTTGGAATGATGTTTTCGCACTGATAACACGTAGCTTCTAATCAGCATCTTTTCCTTCGATATTTTTTCTTTAATTTAGCATAATAAACCCGCAACATCAAACCCGTAGGGGTGGGAGTGTTCCCACTAGGTTAGCTGGTGGTATCGACCCTCCCTCATATGCGCATCGTTCACCATAATCTCTTGTTGAAAAAAAAGGTGAAAATGAGTTCTTTTTTTCGCTAAAGATGAAAATATTTTTAACTTTGAAATAAACATATGCAGTTGAGTTTAATATACTAATATCTCTATGGGTTTATGTTCTAACATTTGAGAGTTTCACGATGAACCAATCATCATCCAAAACAGATTTAAAGTAAATAAGACACTCCTGATCAAAATTATGTGTTTGAAACTGTTAAAGTTGTTAGTTTCTACCAATGTCATAGTTTCTAGATAGAATTAGTTTTATCTAAGTCCTAGTATCTACCAAACTAGCTTCAACTAAGGTTTAGAGCTTAATAGTAACTTTTGAATTATTTCACAGGTTTTAATTTGACTCAACAGTTTGAAAGAGCACTTTTATCTATCATAAGTGAGTTTTAAACCAAGTCAAATATATATTAAAAACTTTTAATGCACCTTAATATTGATCTAATTCCATTGAATTATTGGGTGTTGTTGGTTCTTAATTTTTAGTATAAACATAAAGCTTTGGGGCCTTGTTTGAAAAAACACTTGAATTCACTAGGAGTTCAAAGCACACAAAGTAATTTTTAATAACTATTTTCTACTTACTTTTTATTTTCAAGGTAAAATTTCAAGTGTTAGTGTCTTCCCTGATAATACATATTGTTTTGACTATTGTACCCTAATAAACAAATAAATATTTTAGGAGTTTCAAAATATGTTTTAAGCGAACTCTTTCAAACACAAATCCTCAGCCACAAACACCCACCCGTTCTATTCTCATTCTTTATCTCCTTATGTTTTATATTCTTTTAATTGTAACCGTATTTATAATTTCACTGCCTTGTTTTATTATTATATAGTGGTAATAAAAGTGCTTTTATTTCAATTATATACGAACAATTCTATCTCAATTATATACGAACGATTCATATATGGCTAGTTAAGATTATATATTTTTTATACATAATCATTCACTTTTGCAATCACTTACTATATTTATTCTAAGTGATTGCAAAAGTAAATGATTATGTGTTGGTGTTATCATTAATGGAAACCAATTGATCACCGTAACACTTTTTTATTCTACTTCCACTCTTATGTGTAGGTTTTTTCATGAGTTGTGTTGAACTCAAGCCTCACACCAACTCGAACTTGAATTAATAATAGTGTTGTAATATTAACACACCCAACATTTAAATCAACACCCCCTAATACGACATGTTCAGCTATACACATGACGTATAAGTTCCTGTAATTAATACTTTACAAGTCAAATCAATCGTTTTTAAAGACCCTATAAAAAGCGTAGTAAACCATATGCATCGTTTGGCCCATTCAAATGACAAAATTGGTGTTGGTCATATCAGTCATTCAGAAAACCTATACGTGATGTATAGCATCATACACTATGCATAGGTGTCAAGGTGACTCGAAATATTGGTTGTTTAGGAAAAAAAATAATCTATATGTGGCGCATAGTGCCATACACCACGTATAGGCTTAGTCACCACCTGATTTGACACCTCGTACATTAGGGAATGTTTTATAAACACTATACGTCTTGTATGGTGCTAACGAGACGTATAGAATACAAGGAGGGTGTTGAATTAAAATAGATTAATGTCCGGTACATGAGGCCTAATAATATTATAAATGGATCTAGCTCGATTCATTGTTTATAGAAATCTAGAAACTAATATCATGCTCAATTCTTTCATTGCTTTGGTTGAAAATCAGTGCTCAAATGCTAAATATCTTTGGAGCAACCGCGTTTCCACCTCTAGAAATGTTTTTCAACCTTCTTGAGATGTGGTATGAGAATAATTTTATATGATATTAATAATAAATTACATTAATATAAAGAGAGAGAGAGAGAGAGAGAGATTTAAAGTTACAAATTTTTAGAGTCTCATTTTTATACTTTCAATTAATTTTTTGTGATACTTTAATTATCATTTGAACATTAAAGATACTGTTTAATATTTATAAATAGAAAGTTTTGTAAAGTATAGATGGATTGATAAAGATGCTTGAATTAAAGAATGAGAGAAAAAGGAAAACATCACATTCCCAGCATGATCATGAAATGAGTTGCAAACATCTGTTTAACAAGTGGTTGGATAGCGATAGATACTCATGCATTCACACATAATTAAAATTAAAATTAAAATTAAAAAATATATATAATAAAAAAATAATTACAAACTTACAATTTTATAGTGCACCTATATACCAATTTGAATAATTCTCGCTACTTATAAATGATGGATTTACTTCGTTTATTTAAGTGTTTGTTACTAAACATTTCATTACACAAATTGAATTTTAATACTTAAAACTTTAACTCATTTTGTCGATAATAATAATAATACTTGATGCTTTCAATTTAATTTAGGGTGATAGGCGGCACCAACGAGTTCACTTAATGGGTTGAGCGGGTACACCGCCGCCAACCCTATGGGCTCAAAAGGATTGGGGTTGGGGGTTGGGCCGCTTGTTCATGAACCCATTGAAAGATCGAGAGAGGAATGGAGTAGAGGTGTTCAAAAATATCTGAATCCGAAAATCTAATCCGAACAAAATTTTCGAATATCCGAAAATTCGGATTCGGATAGTGATTTTCAAAAGTTTTGGATATTCGGATATCCAATTATCCGAAAACTAAAAAATATTTTTTATATTTTTAAAATTTTAAATATATTTTTATTTTAGATTGAGATTTTTAATATATATTTTGACTTTTATGATATGAGTTGGTTGTTTAGATTTACTTTTATCATATTATATGTCTAATTATTATTAAAAAAATGAAAAAAAAAATTAAAAATGAATTTCGGATACCGAATCATTATCCTAAAATTTCAGATACGAATACGGATAGTGATTTTCACTATCCGAAATTTTCAGACACTTTGAACACCCCTAAAATGGAGTGTTTAATGATTATGGTGTGAGATGACATAAACTGATTGGTTGATTGGGTAGAGGATTAAATAAGTTTTTTAAAAAATTTACACCCCCTGCAATTTGGGTTTAAAAAGTTCATTTATGATGATAATGTGGCATCCATTAATTGGTTAATTGAGTGGGTTTAAATGGTTTAAATTTTTACGCCCCCCATCACCCTTACAAATATCAATCCTTTGGGAATAATAATCAAGGTTTCAAGTTGATTTTCCGCTCCATCGCTCACAATGATAACTACGAGTAAATTTGGAAAACATTTATATCTTATAAGTCAAATCGAGTGCAATCAAATATAAATGAGTGTAAATAACTACTACAGCCAGTATGATTAAAAATAATATTGTAATAATAAAATATTTTTGAAATGAAAAATATAAAAAAGTTACAATAATCATATATATTTTAAGTTACTATAAACAACTTAAAAATGGTTCAAGATCAATATAATTGGTAATTTAAGCTTCAATGTTGTTATTTAGATAATTTATTTTAGAAAAACTCTGGGCTCATTAATGTTGTTCCATTCGTGTATGTTGTTCCATTCGTGTATGTTGTTTTATTTAACATTTTTATATTTTATATTTGAATAAGCATTATTATAATAATAAAATGACGAAAATATATCCGCGTTCTTTTGTAAACGGGGCCTTGGTTTTACCAACGGAGAATGATTCAAAAGAAAGGGACTCTGGGAATAAATGTCTTTTTATAACTATTAATACTTTATTTATTTAATTAAAAATGTTATTTTAGTTAAAATATATATAAAAACAAAGGTACATACAGACTGGCCAAAGCTGGCACCAGATATTAATCAACGCTGACTTCATATCTGACGAACCAGACTAAAAGTATTCTAATTGTTTTTTTATGAATCAAATCAAATCAAAATAATAATATAAACCACAAAGATCAAAGGGTTGCATTTGCATACTTGCATATATAACATAGTAAAAGATGAAAGATAAAACATATGACCCAAGACAAACAAGAAAAAGATTAAAGATAAAACATATGACCCCAAGACACGTAACTTGCTCTGTATCTAAATCTCGAGTAAAAATTATGATTCTCATTGACTAATCTAAAAATTTATTTTTATAGAGTCACTACTACTTTTTAAATGCTTCGATTTTGTAGGTAAGAATATGTAAATTTTTGGGTTGATTCGAGTTAGGTCAAGAAATTCATCAAAGTACGATTTAGTAATAAAAAAACATCAACTTAGAATGCAAAAAAAAAAAAAACACAATATTTTCTTTCTGAGATTTTAAATTGAAGAAATATTTACCTCCACCTATTGTCTTCTTTGTCTAATATCAAATCATGAATCGTCCTTACTTTTGATCTTAAGTTAAAAACTCTAAAGTATTAGGTATGATAATATTTTAGATTTAATCATTATTGGGTATTTAGTGGGTATTAGTAGTTAGCTTAATTTAATTTAATTATAACATGAGCTTTACGGGTATTAGGTATTTAGTTGGAGTTCATTTAATTAGTTATTTAATTAATTAACTCGTGAACATTTTCAAAGTTTGAGTTTATGTCTTTTTATAGTCGGGCTTTTCAAAAAAACATTGTTGTCACTCGAAAAACTTATACATCTATTTACATATGCACATGAAAGTTAACTGTATTCCGGTAACTCCAGTAAATACATACTACGTTCGCCCCTATAGTCTTTAACGCTCCGATTTGTTTCGGTTATTGTTTAACTATTTTTATATTAATATGTATAATTAATATTTTATATATTTAAAATTACAATTATACATATACATATGTATCATAATAGATAGAATTGAACTTTCAATATACATTTAAATATTATTATGTTTATATAAGAATAGGTTTGTTTAAACGTGTAACAAGCTCGATGTATAAAACTCAGACTCTAGGCCTATAGCTATTAAACTTGAGGATTACTTGATCTATTTTAAGGTGTCTCGATTAAATTTTAAGAATCTCATTTCAATAATTTAATCAACTAGAATGAGTGAATGATTACTTATTTACACATTTTAATTTTGGGCCGAAAGATCATTAACCAATGGTGTCTTTATTAGTTACGCCTCTTAGTTTTGGGCCAGAAGATCACTAACTATTCCTTTAATGGGTCCTTTGATACAGACCGTCTACACGAAACAAAATGAAGAACCCCTATAGTTTATTGGGCTAGTAAATTGAAAGTGGGCCTAATATATAGTAATTTTAAAAGGTGGTTTTTTTACTTTTTTACATCGAAAATTAAGTATAAGTAGAAATCAAGCCCGCGGGTTTGAAAACATCTTTACACGTATTACTTCAATGACATTAATGCGGTTAAGAATATAAAAAAACATATGAAGTTGTGACGACTCAATTTTAGATATGTAAACATAGATAGAAAAGTATATTATGCCTTGTATGTTGCAACATAGACAAGACCCAACAAAAACGTTGAAACATTGGCGCAAACGTATGTGTTGAAGAAAACGTTGATAATATACGTAACTTAAAATTTTAAAACGTATTTGATTTGCGTTACCAAATCATAATTAAAGTCAAACATAATTTTTTTTCTTTAAAAATAATGTGGTTAAGAAAATGGTTACTAACCTCATATCATGATTGAAGAATGTATGAAGTTCACGGGACTTGAATCTGGAGATCGAAACATAAATAAAAAAAGTATTATGTCTTGCATGTTGCTACGTAAACAACTTTAATTAAAAAGTCATTATTGTTTGAAAAGAGTCATTTTTAAAAGAAAATGAATCAGGAGAAAAAAAAAAAAACAAAGATTGTAGAATGAAATGTGAAAAGCACATTGTCACATGTAAGTTACTTAACGGGGTGGAGGGTTAAATATGACCATATAATTAAGCTTTTTTGAATTCATAACTTTTTAATGCATCCTTGTTTTAAAAAAAATGACGAGCATACAATTAAGCTTTTTTATCTTTAATATAGATATGATATTACTATACTTTTTTTAAGTATTGTTTGAAGCTTTTGAAAATTGTGTTTTTACACATGGTATGTTTTTAAACATTGTGTTCTAACATTTAAACATATTTTAAGCTATCAACATTTTTCAAGTGGTTTACATATGACGTCAAATTTAAACATAAAGTTTTAACTTTGGTCATGCATTTACCTTCTAGCGTCAATTTTTATCATGACCTCTTAGGCCATGGTGTTTCCCAAAAGTTAAAATCTTTAGTAAATTATATAGAGTTAATGCTACTTTGGAAAACACTGTTTCTCGTTGACAATTTCTGCCGCTAAGCTTCCGTTTTATTTAGAACAAAATCAAAGTTAATTATTAGTAAACATTAATCAAAGTCAGAATAGACAATATTTCAGATACCCATAGTACTTAAACATTGATCTTATTTAAAAACAAATCAAATACAATATCTCAATAATCTAGTTCTGACTTTAAGAATCAAATTGGAAATCATCATGCCTAGCAACTAAATGGATTTGAATTTGAAATTAACATGTTCATAATCTAAACAAATTTGACTTCATTAATCAAATTGATTGCCATCAACCACCGGGACTTACCTAGGCTATGATCGGGACACAACTGTTCAATATCAGTAATAATAAACTGTTCATCTCGAATAACAAATCCAATAAAATATATAACAAATAAGAAAATGTGGCCTATTTACCCCACTATTTATTTGGGCCGCCCTAACATAAAATAGAAGAGGAGAAGAGGAGAAGAGCATTTTTTATTGTGGTGTAAAAATAAATAGAAAGGTGATTGACTTATATGTAAAACTAGAAGGATGGTCGCGCGATGCGGCGGGGTAACATTTTATATTACGACACAAATTTTTAATTTTTGTTATTCTTGTAGTAATTTTATAAAAGTTTATTATATTTTTTCTAAGCTAAAATTTAAGACACAAAATAAATAGATTTTGCATGAAGACTTGTACGTTTATATATTAACCTATTGTATCTTACAAAATACATATCGGTTCAGCAAAAAATTTACACCAAAACGTTTAAAAAATACATATTTACGATTGTAGTATCAAAAAGTTTTTAAACATAATAGATTGATATAACAAATATCTTAAAACAAATTAAGCTTTTTTGGTTTATGGGTAAATAATGTAAAATTTTATGTAATTTATAGTAATTATAAGGTTATTATATAACTAATTGTAATGGTAATTTGTAAATAATATTAAAAATACAATCTTACCCTTAAAAATAGTTGTACCTTATGCATTGAGTGAGGTAAGTGTTTTTAATTTAATGGTATCTTAAAATGTCCTTCTCATATGTTTTATATATAGTATAGATAATATTGTTTTGTTTTTTGTAACCCAAGAGTAATAGCTTAAGTCCCGAGTTTATGAACTTGATATAGATGCTGCGAGTTGAACCCCAACCACCAGATGTAGCCGGAGAAACACGAAATTACCCGAGGGACGTCCCATGCTCCCTTTAAAAAAGTAGTTTCATTCAAAGATTTTTTTTTTACGTTTATAGACAAAATTAGTGACACTCATTGTTTTAACACTTTTCTTTATCAAAATGCAAGTAAATGAAGCAATCTTGTTGTGACAAGTAACTTTAGTGGTTAAAAAAGTAAATGATGCATCATATTTCAAGTTGAAGAAGTTTGTTTGTTAATCTATACATCATATTATGGTGCAAGTGATTGCAACACTAAACAACTTACGTGTATCGGTCGTAAAGAATTGTTTTTTAATCACATGTACTTCCATTTGACTTTTTATTTAAAACTGACTTCTTTACTTAAAAAACAATTTATAAACGAATTTAGTAATTGGTAATTTAAAATCATAGTTTAACTAACACCGGTGAAAATGTTTGCGCGTAGTGGCGGTACGTCTTGATTTTTTGGAATTTGATTTTAGTCTGTGTCAGTTCCGTGCGTTATGACGTAAATTAAGAAATCAAAATATAACTATTGAAATAATTGAATGAAAGAAAACAATTTTGTATATCACAAGAATCTTTAAGAATACTATACTAACAACTATATTAGTAAAAACACGGGTGATATTTGTGATCGGAAATCACTTATTACCTATATTTGAGGGGGTTTCTTTTTATGAATGCATGTTAGAGTTTCGCATAATATATAACTACGTATTCATTTGTTTACTTGTTAAAAAATGTAAGCTTTTATACCATTTTTGGCTTTTTTTCTTAGTTTATTAGTTGTTCGAAAGCATTATGTCTTATTGTCTTGTAACTAACTAACCATCCCCAAAATTTGAATATATATTTGATGAAAACAAAATGAACATCAAATCATGCTTATATACTTGTTTTCATTTTTTCATATTAACTTAACTGCAAAAACAAAAAGAACATCAATCATAAAAAAAGAACATTTTTTATAAAATATATTCATAGCCCGAAACAAATGAATGAACTCCAAGTTTAAACCTAATCGAACTTTTGACCTAAATGGATTTACACTTCATGACAATAAATTAGGCAATAAATCGATTAAAACCAGATAACAAGAAAAGTAAAACATTAAAATACAAATCAAAGTTGACTTGATTCGAGGGTGGTTGGAACAAAGCAACAAGTTTGTGAAATATTTAGAGATTTGTGACAAATGTTATTCCTGTCGCATAAGAAATCGACGATGGTGGACGGGAGTGAATCGATATATACGCCGAATACTTGAAAATAAAACCATGGTGCAACCGCTGATGGTTGAGGCGTGTGGTGATGGTGATGTTGACGATACGAAGAGAGATAAGGGGATTGAGGGTGCAATAAGAAGAGGAAAGTCTCATGGTGTTGTGAGTCGATAATTCTGGAAATTGAGTGAAGAATTTGCAACATAATTCAACATGATTATCATCAAAGGCAGCTTTTGGTGGTGGTATCATAGACCGAAGAAAATTAATGGAGAAATTGTCAGCATAAATTACTATCTTGATTTCAATTGAGTTGTTAACAACCGGCAAGAGAAGATGAGAAGGGGATAAGTACTCAATCGCGATGAATGAAATTTATTGAAAGTGAATAATAGTTTTGTTTGGCCATGTGTATAAGTTTTTGCATTTGTATTATAAGCATTATATGTTATAATTATGTAAGGGCATAATTGAAATAAAATAATTAATTTTTTCAAATTTAAACATTGATTTTCATATGAGTGTCTTAATCCATATGTAAAATTATCATTCTATCATCCTTTCACTTTTATTATAAAATATATAAATAAATATTAAAATTATTAAACTCACAATATCCCGTAGAAAAATATTAGTATTATTATTATTATAAATATGAAGATATATATTAGTTATATACTTAAATATATATAAAAATAAAATTAATTTAAATAGTATTTAGTTATAAAATATAATTAGTATAAATAATAAAATTTAATAAAATGAATTAAATAATATCATATTATTAAATAATGTATTAATAATATGTATTAAATACATGAAATAAACAATGGCAAATGTGTCAAGATATATAAACGGTAATAGATAAATTTATCATATTGCCCCTAAAGTGTTTTAAAATTTTAATGAATTTCTTATTCTATCACTCTTAAATACCTTGTACTTTTTTGGACATTGTTGCTTCAAAATTTATACGTTTAGTAAAATTACATCTCTATTAAAGAATGTATTATATAATAATATAGATATTTTAAACAAATAATATTAAATCTTAGGAAGAATTTTATATATACCTTTATAAACTTTTAAAAATATTTCTCATACAAAAACAAAAATATCATATAAACTTTTATATTTTCTCACATTAAATTACTTTATGAATAAGAATTTAGTGTATGTTCATTCTACCCTTAATTTTCTCAAAGTTAAAAATTCATACTTAGTGATGTTTTCATATTTTTCTTTAAAAATTACATACCAATAAGGTTTGTGTGGATTCCAGGGTTGACACATATCATTTCATTGTTTTCAAATGGAATATCATTTTGGTCAATGTGTCAAATAATCGGTCATTCTATCTAATAGGTTAGATCATTATGTTAGATATCATGTTACGATTTCAAATTTTTTCATCATTTTTATATTTATTTACAATTGTGTTTTATGTTTTCGACCATTTTATATTATTTTTATCATTTTTCCATTATTTGTTATACTATTTATTATTGTGTTTTAGGTTTTAAATTATTTTATGTTATTTTTGTTATTGTTTCTATAGATTATATAGACTTATTATCTAAATTATGATTTACAATTAGAATGTATCTTTTAAAACTTATAGTGTTGAAGATAATACAATTTGTTATTTTTGTTATTTTTATACAATTATAAGTACACAGTAATGTTATTTCACCAATGAATTTTTCAAGATTTATAATGTTTAAGATAACACAATGGCAATAAAAAAACACAATGAGACATTATGTTATGTTATCATTGTTTTTAATGTATTAGATTAATTAGTTGTTAATTTATTATTTTGTTATATATGTTAAAAGATACACAATAATGTTATTAGTTGTTAATTTATTAATGCATTATATGTTAAAAGGTTCATCATTTTAGGAAAACACAATAGAATTAAAAAAAATAACTAACAAAAAGACACAATGAACTACACTAAAGACAAAATGATGATATATGAGCTTAAAACGTAAAAAAATTATATTTTTATATAACAATACTATACTTGTTTTAAAGATAAATAACACTTTGTTTTTATGGTGTAATTTTTATAAAAAATAAAATCATACATAAAAATCATGAATGTTTTAAAAAAATAGGTAACTTACAAAAAATCAACAAAAGTGGTTATCCCTAAAATACTATTCTAACAAACTTTTTCCTATAATTTCATCTCAACTATTAATAAAGAAGAATAATTGTTAATATTACTTCGGTTTTAAGAGACTTTTTATTTGAAAATTTCTTTAATCTTAAATGTAATTATCTAAAATAATGTCTTAAAGATAAATACTTAACTTCAAATAACTAGGGTTTCTAATTTAAATGCTAGTACAATAAACTAAACATTAAAAAAAGTTTTTTTTTAAATCTATACTATATATAAAACATATGAGATGGGTAATTTAAGATACCTTAAAATTAAAAACAATTATTTTACTTAATACATAAGATACAAACACTGTTAATGGTAAAATAGTAATTATATCATTATGTACAGATTACCTCTTATAATTATTATTTATATAATAACCCACGGTTACTAACAATACATGAATGTAAAATACTTGCTATTTGTCATTTGCATTATTTTAGGAACTATATAAACCTTTAAAATTTGCATTATTTTAAGAATTTTAGAAAACAGTATAAAACTTTAAAATTTGTATTATTTTAGTACATGCTTGTCTCCAACATAATGTAATTTTGTAAAATAGTACAAGAATAATAGAATACCAGAAACGTGTGGCGGATGTAAAATGTTGTTTCAACACATTACGCCCCGCTACATCGCGCGAGCACCCTTCTAATCCTATAACAAATATAAGCAAACAAAATAAACAAACACATTACCAAACGTTTACAAACACAACATTTATTTATGTTCGTTTATTCATCCAATCAAACAAAAGTTCTTACCCTTATTCGTTCATTTATAAACGAACAAACGTAAATAAACTTTCCGCCCCAAACCGTTCACAAACTTTACGTGCCACCTCCACCACCCCCAACCTCCATCCCGTGCACCCTCAACCTAAGACTTTCCAAAACTCCCTCTTTGTTCACGAGAAAAAGAAAACTCGATAAGTCATAATAAGTGATAACCCCAACAAATCCACTCAATCCTACACACCCCACGAAGTCACAAACCAACAAACACCAAAACAAAAACACAAAATCTTACAACCCAATAACACCACACGTGTATCCTTGTCACACAACAATAATCCTCTGTTTATTTCTCTTCACTCTTCACTCTTCACTCTTCACTCTTCACTCTTCACTCTTCACTCTTCACTCTTCACTCTTCACTCTTCACCACCACCACCGGAGTTTGATCAATCAAATCAACCACATGGATCACATACTCAACACCACCACCTTCTTCTCCGACGTACCCATCAACCTCACCACCACCCACCGTCAGGTGGTTCCGATCACATTATTCGTCGCCGTACTCTGCCTCTGTTTAGTTATCGGACACTTGCTCGATGAAAATCGATGGATTAACGAGTCCATCACCGCCATCATCATCGTAATCACCTTCCTCCATTACTATCTTCTCACTAAAGTAATCATCTGAATACGCGTATTAAAACAACTGAATTCGGTTTTTAAACGCAGGGTTGTGTTGTTGGAACGATCATCTTATGCACGAGTAAATGGAAAAGCTCGCAGTTGTTGAGATTTGATGAAGAGTTGTTCTTCATTTATCTTCTTCCACCTATAATCTTTAATGCAGGGTGAACGATCTTATGATTGTGTGGTTTTTGTGCTTTAAAATTTAAAATAGTTGAATTTGATTTCAGGGTTTGTGTTATCGCAGGTTTTCGGTGAAGAAGAAGCAGTTTTTTCATAACTTTTTCCCGATTATGTTGTTTGGAGTCACCGGAGTTTTCATATCGACTTCCATCGTTGCCGCCGGTAAACATCACACAATCTTATTGGTATCGTACCATCGTTTGATTTCTTCTTTCACTGCATCATCTTCGTTTTGAGCTGATGTTGAAATCTTTATATGAAGGTTGTTGGTGGTTGTTTCCTAAATTGGGGCTCAAGGGTTTGACTATCAGCGAGTATCTTAGTACGACTATCTTTTGATATCATATCATCTTTCATCATAATGATCATGTCACCGGGTGTATGTATATTAGGACCTGTTAAAAACTTAAAGCCAATTATCAATTTATGCAGGCATAGGGACCATTTTCTCATCTACAGATACTGTATGCACATTACAGGTTGGCCTTAAACTCTTAATAGTTAGTATCCACAAACAATAAGATTCAATTCTTGTAGTGTAATTGTTCGTTTCTAAAATCGCTGATAATAATCCGTATGCAGGTTTTGCATCAAGACGAGACGCCTTTGTTATACAGTCTAGTTTTTGGTGAAGGAGTTGTAAATGATGCAACATCAGTTGTTCTCTTCAATGCAGTTCGGAAGATCACTGCAAGTACGCTTGGTGTCAAGGCTGCTCTTCGAATCATATTAGATTTCTTGTATTTGTTCTCTACAAGCACTGTTCTTGGAGTTTCTGTAAGTCAAATTTTGTTCCTAAATGAGTCTTTAAAGTTCAGACTAACCTGTTATAACCGCGTTGCTTGTTTGATTTTCTGCAGGCTGGGCTTTTGACATCGTATATTCTCAGAGGTTTGGGCTTTGGAAGGTTAATGCTTGTACTGTGTAATGAATGCGTACTTGTATAGTTTGAAGCTGCTGTGTTTGTGTATGACTCGTAGAGTATCAATAATTATGTTGTGATCGCTTTGTTTAA
The DNA here is from genome assembly GCA_018326385.1 of Flaveria bidentis. NCBI lineage: Eukaryota > Viridiplantae > Streptophyta > Magnoliopsida > Asterales > Asteraceae > Flaveria > Flaveria bidentis. The sequence continues at coordinate 6,379 of BJCM01206826.1, read as the reverse complement.
TTAACAGGCATTCAAGTGTACGTGAAATTTCGTTGATGATTCTCATAGCATACTTGTCCTACATGTTGGCAGAGGTAATGATGCGTAGAAAATCATATGAATTTTGTGACATCTAGCTGAGGACGATAGAATTGAAATCCTAAAGAGTTGGTTTATTTGGTTTGGGCAGTTATTTGAACTCAGTGGGATATTGACTGTCTTTTTCGCGGGGGTCTTGATGTCACACTATGCATGGCATAATGTAACTGAAAGCTCTAGAATTACAACCAGGTATGTATGGTTAAAATTCGGCAGCACTGTGCTTTTGACTATGCACCTGGTGTGCTTTTGACTACGGTCTTACTGTGGTAACTTATGTTGAAAATTCGACAATTTCAGGCATGCTTTTGCAGCATTCTCTTTTATTGCAGAAACATTCATATTTCTTTATGTGGGAATGGATGCACTGGATTATGAGAAGTGGAAAATGAGCATATTAAGGTGATATTAATTTTCCATTGAAGTTCATCTCTGTGATAACATATGACGAAGAGTTTTATAGTTAAAAAGATCTTTATTCCTCTGTTCCGTTTTCTATAGTTGTTCGCATTCATTGTATTATAATTTTCTTGTTACAGTTTTTGGACTTCAATAGGCATATACAGCACTGTGATGTTGTTAATATTGGTGGGACGCGCTGCTTTCGTGTTTCCTCTTTCTTTATTTGCTAATTACATGCATAGAGGTGATGACCCTTCATCAAAAATCACAGGACAACACCAGGTAATTCTGTTTTCTAAGCATTATTATTAGTATTATTTCCGTCCACAAGAAAATAGTTCATTTGTAGCGTAACTACTGTAACACTTTAGGCAACTTCCACTTCTTACCCTGAAGATTGGAACTTCTTATCAGAAGAAAACATAAACATAAACACGCCAATTTTAAAAAACCAATATAAATGTAACACTTTGAAGCTTGGTAACAATATTATTGTATGATTTAGGTAGTAATATGGTGGGCTGGTCTGATGAGAGGTGCTGTCTCCGTCGCTTTGGCATTTAAACAGGTGCCTTTTGATTAAATTGTGTCCCTTTAAAACTGTCATTTTATTCTACACTAACATAATAAGCATCAATTCTATGGTTTTTATATAGTTTACGCTCTCTGGTGTGACACTCGATCCAATCAATGCGACAATGATCACCGCGACTACTGTGATCGTGTTATTCAGTACTGTTGTAAGTATTCATCTCCACTGCTCGTGTGTAAACTAATTTAGCTTGTAATTAGTTACAAAGAGGCTATGATCATTTCAGGTTTTTGGTTTTTTGACAAAACCGCTTATTAGATACCTTCTTCCTTCTAATACAAATAACTCGGGTCCATCGAGAACGACATCCCTCAAAGAGGATATCACACTTCCGTTACTCTCTTTTGAAGAATCTGCTTCTGAAAATCTCTCTAGAGCAAAAGAGAACATATCAATGCTAATGGAAAGACCCGTTTACACGATCCACTCCTATTGGAGGAGATTCGACGACACTTATATGCGACCTATATTCGGTGGGGCCCGAACCAACGACCTTTCGTAGGACAAAGCTCAGATACAACAAAGCTCATGATAGTACTACACGAAATAATAGACAGAAATAGAGATCTTCCAGAAGAAGTCAAAGGGGATAACGCCATAACAGTCAAAAGTACACGCATCGTTGATCAGTTCACCGAAATGCCCTTTGTTCAAAGGCCTGGCACGTTCGCAGACCGATCATTGCACAGGTTGAACGAATTCTCGTTCGAGGATGATGTTTTTCATCCGTGAAACCATGTTGCATATCTTCCTTTCATTATGTGGTAATTATTTATGCAATGAATAATAATTTTAACACGCGCTTTTGATATTTCATCGACATAAACATATATGAAAACGTACAAGCTCAACATTACAACGTGCTATATGGAGCGTAAACGCTCACTTAATTAAGAACATATGATACTAAACAAATTAAACAAAAGTACAAGTGTACAACGTCTTCGGTATTGGTACAACTTAACATTTTGGTGTATATTTAATACCACATTTCTTGGGTACCGCCATGGCTGCAGCCGGGTTAGCCCCAAATTTCGCGAGCTGTTTCTTATAGCGGCACAGGCACGGGAGGTTGACCCTATGCATCACCTTGCAACACTTCCACGTAGGAGCCAGGGGGTGTGCACCCGTGATGGCTGGAAGGCATTCCAAGAGATCTGTTACTTTGACATTGCAAACAATAGTGGTGCTAGCGGGCGCAGTGCCACCGCTTACTGATACAATGACTGCTAGTATCAACGCGCACCGTAGGAGATCATACACTTTGGTGTTTACCATTTTTGGGTGTGTATTGGTGTGTTTGCACATAGTTGAGTTCATAGAATTTATAGTGTTTTAGGTAAGGACAGTGAAGTTAGCCATGTGGGTTCGGCATTTGAGTGCGGTCCGTGGGGTGTGTGTTTGTCTTTTAGGTGCATGTGAGCGTGATGACTACAACATCTGGCCCGTGACTAAAAGATCAATAGAATATACCCACAAAGTTTGACGTTTAGCGTTATTTTAATTGAAACTAGTCATCCTAACACATGACACTTAATGTGGCCTTGTAGATAAAATATATCTACTATTAAATGTCATATATTTTGTATTCATGGACGTTGAAATATGCATTCCTATATGTGGGGATCGTTTTGTGAATAATGATCATCAAGAATTTATATTATAAGTCACTTTTATGGTACAAGAGTTTAATACTAACAGAGTAGTTACATATATTAATAAGATTTTACTTGTGTGGGTTGTGGCCACGAGCATGTTGCGACTTGAACAACACAAATAGTTCGCTAGTCAAAACTCTAATCAAACGACTATCGTTAGTTCACGAACTCAATCTTCTTCGGTTAGGCATGTGACAAAAGAAACATTCACATATACAACAATATTTAATTCATTAGTGTGTTATGATTTTTGTGTTACTTTTTATTCAAAGGTTTTTGAGATAATATCCCAATTGTAAAGTAGTGCATCTCAAACTAAAATATTATATGCTCAAATCCTTCTACAGAATATAGTATTACTATTAAAGATTTAAATCCTACAAAGTATAGAATTAGTGATTTAAAAAAGATAAATTGAATTTAAATAATTCAAACTATTAGTTATTGGCTGATAATAATTCATATTATTAATTTGGCCGGTAACACTTTAAACTTTCACTTTATTAACCAACAACAGTTCCAGTGACATAATTTTCAAATTTTTACGCTCGATTTGTGTATATTTTAGTCCCAATTTAACTACTATGTTTCTTCATTTTGTTCAAAATTATTGTCGCGAACGGAATCGAGTCCAAATCAAACGTAAAAAATTAAAAGTTGTCACTGAGACCGTTAATGGTAATAAAAGTGAAAGTTGGAGTGTTACCGGCTAAATTGATAGCATGGATTATATTCGATCAATAAGTAATAGTTTGGATTATTAAAATCCAATTTGTCTTTTAAAAAATAAAATGTGTAAAGTAGAGAGCGTGTGTGTTGGTCGGTAGGAATTTTTTTTAACTTATGATCATTGCAGTCTTTAATTTTTCGGCGAACAAACAAACTCTATTTTATATTTATTCTACTTCAAAAGTGATCACATATGTACTCTGTAAGAATTTAACATACAACCTTAAGTTTGGAACTACACCATCAAATACCATTAGGACGTCCCCCTTGGGGACCATTGCAGTTCTTAATACTACTCCTTTGCATCATTAATTATGGCCATCTAATTTCATAAACTAGAGTTACAAATTTCATTTTTTTCTAGGACTAGTTCTAGTTCATAACTGTTTAGTCTAGACTAAGTCAACAACAGTCAAAATGGTTCTTGGTGAAATCGATTCGGGTTTAACCCTGATTTTGAAATGGATAGTGATCACTTTTGTTAATTTGGAACTGGTTCGGTTTCAAACTGGGGTTTATCTTGTTCTGGTTCGTTTAAAATCGAATTCTAAGTGCGGGATGCAAACTATTAATAAACTGACAATTCGGTTTCAACCCAAACCGGTTCGAGTTCGATTTTCAAACCATTTTTGGTCCGAAACTAGTTTTTTTCCTGTAAACAAGAGTGATGCAGCTATGCAGCCCAATAAGACCCACATTCATTAACAAAGCCCAATGCCAAAATGAGATGTGGAAATAGCAGCCCAATCATAGTTAGATAATTGAAGCATTGAACATAGATATAAGATAATTATAACCCATACATCATATCTATCAGCCCAAACCAACAGATTAGGTTATAACAAATTGTTTTGATGTTATAAACAAATGCGTATGCATTTTATACGCAGTGTTCTTCATTTCATCACAAGTAGATTATAACTTTGATGAAACAGGTATGAACAACTCATAACTCGAACGCAAAACGATTTTACAGATCGAAGAAAGAAAAAAAACTAAAAACCCTAAATCAACATGAATCTGTTATGATGAAGTATTAAGACTTCAAGATTAACAAGATGAAAGACTAGAAAAACACTAGTAGCAAGATGCTACTGTGAATTAGACAATCTGCAATTAATGGATATGAAAGTAGGGTTTCAATGAATGAAAAGATGAAGAAGATAAGCAATGAACAACTAGGTAAAAATCAAGACCTCTAACCCAAATTCAGTTCATCATAAAGTCTTTATACTTCAGCTAATTTTCATCTAAAGTCCCTCAGCAAAATACTTCTTGTCACCAATAGTCTAGTAGTTCACAACTTTAATCTTCAAGACTATAACTTCAAGCCTAAGACATAGAAACAAAAATAACACAATTAATCACCTAAAAACATAAAACTACATGTCCAGTACTTGAATTGTGTAATTAAGAAATATATCACTTATATATGTATATTTTTATCACGCCCCGTCAATTCAAGTGCCAAACATATCAAACAAGCATAGTTTTTCACTTAAAGCATTATGTTGTGTTACTTCTAAACTTTTTATAAAAATATCAGCTGGTTGTTCATTAGTATCAATTTTAACAATTTTAAAAACACCAACAACAACCTTTTCTCTAAGAAAATACAAGTCAATTTCGAAATGTTTTGTTCGATCATGAAAAACTGGGTTTGAAGATATTAAAATTGCAGATTTACTGTCACAAAACAGTTTTACCGGTAATGAATATGAAAGTTTAAAATCTTCCAAAATTTTTAATATCCAATTTGTAACATCTTGTATTTTCGTTTAATTAAATGTTAGCATCGTTAAATTCTTGTAAGGGCTATTGATGGTATTTATGAAACTTGTGAGTTATTTGTGCTTATTTGTAGTTTGTCTTTAATCCTTAATATAAAATCTAATAATATAACTATTAACTTAAATAATAATAATTATGATAATAGTAACAAAAATAATAACTGGAATAATAATAATGATACTAATAATGAAAGCATTATTAATAAAATTAATAAAGATAATTGTCAAAATACTAAAACTAATAATAAGATTGTTACTACTAATAATAATTTGTGAAAATATTAAACTTGTAGGAGTTAAAAACTTAAAATAATTAAGTTAAGGGGTTAATTTGTTAATTTAATAAACTTTAAATGGAAGTTTTAACATGAAATAATAAAATTTCAAAGTTGAGGGACCATTTGTGTAATTAACCGAAACCTCAACTAATTCTCTCTCTCTTTTTCCCGTTTTTCCGGCAAGTTTTCGGCCAACTCGCCAGTGACTCTCCGGCCACCTTAAACCCTCAAAATCCGATGTTTTCTTAACCCAAAACCGGTCCCAAAATTGTCGAGCACACGTTTCGAACATGTAAGCATCAATTAAACATCGATTACAAACCCAATCGAATGGGTAACCGATGCCTTTAATCATAGAACCATTCGGCCATTAAAATCAAATAATAATCTAATTAAATGAACCCAAACGATCGATTATCTATCTCTAATCGCATACAATCCTCAATTTCACCTGAAACACACACAATCATTGAGTTCGAATCATCATCTCCATCGCAACCTACAACTTAATCGAAACCTACCTCTCGGGCATTTTAAACAAAAATTGACAGAGGGTTTTGCATCAAAATCATCATTCGAAGCAATCCACGAAGTTAATTTGATTATCTCGCTCGTTTGCTCATCAATCGAATTCGGTCTTAGTCGCGGCCTGTTCATAACCTGATCTTATCAATCCATCTTCGATTCGGGTAACTAAACTTATGTATCTACTCGTCTATACATGGGGAACAAAAGCCCTATGTTTTTAGTCGTTCACAAAACCAAATTGAACTTCGATTTGGATCAAGAACGTTCTAGGGTTTATAAGAATTTGGGGATTTTGCTTGTTTTATGTTTTAAGGACTTGAAACC
>BJCM01206824.1:0-12667 GCA_018326385.1 Flaveria bidentis | reverse complement strand
ACTACCGGCCTCCACCGTTGGCTATCATCCCCTCCAGCCCCCACCGCCTGTGAACGAACCCGCCGGTCCCACCACCAGCCTCCACCGTTGGCTATCATCCCTTCCAGCCCCCACCACGAGCTACAACCCTCAGATCCTTGTCGATCCTAGTGTTGGGCTTTCAACTCTCACATAAAGCGGCTATGGATCTGCCCCTCATTTCTTAGTGTTTGGTGTTCCATCCTTGTTGATCTCAATGTCGTGTTCTTATATCTAAGCACCAAAGGGAGATGGGATGATGTTGGTGAAGCAAAAGAAAGAGACATAGACGGATTTGGTAAGGAAGGGAGAAAGGGGGGATTTGGTGATGTGGGTAATGGTATGATGATGAGGGTACCAGACATGGATACGATGGTCTGAGGGTGCTGATTGTTGCTAGTGATGCCGACAGTGGTGGCGAGCGGCGATGGTCGGCGGTGGTATCCTTCGATGGTGGTGGTGAGAGTATTATTTCATCTGTGTATATACAAACATATATATATATATATATATGTGTGTGTGTTTTAAGAGAGAGTGTGTATGTGATGTATAAATATATTAGTTTAATTAAATTACACAAATAGTCCCTCTAATTACATAAATAGTCTTATAATAGGAAAAGACTAAAATACCCTTAAACTCATCAGAAAATCTAACGTCTGTTAGTGTTAATACTCAACCTTGTTATAAAATTAAAAGTGAGTACTCAAACTTGTTACTTTTTTTGCTTAGTACCCAAATATGCTATTTTGTATAAACCACAGGGACTATTTATGTAATTAGCTCTTTATTTTTCAACGAAGTTTTAGGATCCTAACAATTTAGTTCAAGCTCATGTATTTTATTAATGTTATTATTTCAAATAGTCGGGTTATTACATTATTCACTTGAGTATGTAAGCTATAGTTGAATGAATGGATGTTATCTATTGGATCTCTACACAGAATTTTATTGCTAGAGCAACGAGGTTACTCGGCCTTTTAGAGATATGGATATATTAATGCTCTTAAGAGAGTGATAGTCTTTGCTCTGAATCACTTAGGTTCAAAGGATTATTTTCTTGCATAGGTCACCTTCATTTGGTATTACTCTGTATATTAAAAGAGAACGCAAATGAACAGTACTTCAGCTGTATAATTTGCTTTTTCTTTGTGTCCAAGCGTCATATGCGGGGACTTTGTGCATTTTTAAACGCAGTGGTGAAGCACTGACCATCCTCCGGTCACGTCTTGTTGGGGATGGTTTTGTTTACTGACAACATGCAGGACCAGTTAGAAGGGGTGATGCACTTTACAACACAACAACACAATTGAGGAGAGTTTTTTAGAACACTTAACAGATCAAATAGGGGTCTGGTTAACTACAGTAAGAGATGCTAAGAACACAAGTAAATGATAGACAAAACAAGATAGCAAAACAACACAAGTATTTGGTTTCCAAGAATATTGTATATTGTTTCTCAAGTTCTATTACAAAGTGTTACAAAAGCACTAATAACAAGTTACAAGTACTTGAGATACATATACTACATCCTATAGTCGGCCATACTTTGAAAGCCAGCTGGATACATAATACTAGACAACAAAATCAAATGTAGAGTTAAAAGGCAGATTGTCTTCTGACTTGTGACTATAACATGTCATAGCTCACATCCTAATATATTAAAAAATGATAAAGTACATAAAGTAGAAAGCTCAGACTCAAGACTTCAATGTATATACCAAAAGCATGAATCTTTTCACCAACTTATGAAAGTTGGTAAGTCAAACAGAGTTGCTATGGAAAAGGTGATCCAGCTTTATAGAAAAGTACATTAGAGAATAGCATGTACATAAAAGTTTTCAGAAGAAATTTGTATTCATAAACTGGCTTTGAAAGACTTTGTCTTTGAAGCTTCGAAAGACTTCATATTTGGATTCGGAAGATATTTGTCTTGGCTTTGGAAGATTTTACACTTAGAATATTTCTCAAGTAGAATGTAAAACTTCCGAATCATTTCTACTTCAATACTTTAGTGCATGCATGCAGAGAGACTTTGGATGCTTTGAAAGTTTTGACTGCATCAGACTTATTGGAATCCTTACAAACTCCCCCTAGGATAATGCTACCAAAACATTTGAAGATCTTCATCAATTGATATTCCTCATCATGATGATGAACATGCCCTTCTTCATTAGATGGTCAGGATCACTCAGACTTTTATAGTATCTTCTCATCTCAAAGAGATCATGCAGAGATAGGTTGAATAAATCTTGCCATGTATATTCATTCACACCATGTGGATCTCTGATCACATGCCATCTTTCTGGATTAGTTATAAAGGTCCAGGATAAGATGGCTCTCTTAGAGGCAAGAGGAGCCACTTGAATAGGATTTGATTGGGTTGCCTCTTCATGCACTTCCTCAAGTTGATCTGACTCACCTTGAGGTATGGAGGTGGATGTTTTAGACTTCTTCTTCTTTTTCTGTGATCTAAAAGTCATCCTCTTCCTCCTCTTTAATGACTTTAACTAAGAAGAGTGGTCTGCAGCTCCTTGTTGCTCTTTATAGACAAGGAATCAGGTGGGAAACATATATTATATCTGTTTGTCACAATTAGATCAGGTGGGTCAAGTTGATTCCTATTTTCTCCTTCTTTAATTACAACTTTTCTTGTTGTGATTACATAGTCAACTTGTTATGATTGAGATCTTTAAATGTGTCTTCATTCCCCACCGAGCTCTACTTCTATGAGCAATTGGTCAAGTTAATAGAGGATAGGTTAACGGAATCTAAAGCCTTACATGAAGGACTGTCTTTAAGTATTTGTTGATACCATTATCCGAACATCAGATGCATGATTTTTCACACACAGACTTTAATGTGAAAGTGATTTTTGAATTTAAGTTACTCATTCCATTTTGACCTTTTCTAGCAGAACTTTGTTTCTTTTGTTAGATTTGTGGTTGTCTTCGTCAAAATCCTTACGTCTTTAGTCAGAATCTTTGTTTATTCCATCAAAATCTTCATTTCTTTCATAGATTACAGTAAACTTGAGTACATTGTATTTCTACAACATTTCCTAAATTTAGTATCCTAACTATTACATGAAAGGGTTAATCTTGAATATTATGAATATGGGTCAAAGATTGGTCATTGTTGCATGGGTTATTACATGGATGCTAGCATAGTTGCATGAAAAATTTCTAATTTGTTTGTTTGTTTAAGTTAGTGGGTGAGTTAACTATGAGTCAAATGTAATGGGTAGTTTTTAATGGGTTAGTGGTGTGCAGTAGGTAGTGGGGTAGAAGGTTACTTGTTCTAGTTTCTATATATGTACTTTGTTTGGTAGCTATGAAAAGTGTGGGTTTTCTTAAAAACGTATGCAACTCCATAAAGCAGATCATGTTCTTATCTCTCATTCAATCAACAAGTGTAGAATATTGAGTGATTAGAGCTTTATTTTGCTTGATCTAAGGGGCCTGATATCTAACATCTGGTATCAAATCTTTGCAAGGCACATACCCGGGATCAAATATCAAAGAAAGAAGACCAACGTGAAGGTTCTATGTGAGCGTTCTGCGTTAGCCGAACAAGTTCTGTGTGAGCCTGCCGAAAGAAGAAAGAAGTCGATCTGTGTGATCGTAGCGGGTTCTGTGTGAACCGTAAAGCGTTCTGTGTGAACCGAAGAAAGACCAAGAGAAGAGGTTTTTTGTGAATGGGTTTTGCGTAAACAGAAGGAGAATCTGGGTGATTCGTTGGCTTCAATCGATAGAAGGTTCTGTGTGAACAAAAGGAGGGGGAAAAGTGTGATTCAAAGTGAAAATTGCAACGTGCACTATTCTGTATTGATTATGTAGGAAGAAAAGAAAAAAGAGAAGTGGTGATTTGTTTCCTTAAAAGTCAAATAGAACAAGTCAAGGTGTGGTGTTTAGGTGACTTGCTATTGTAGGACAAAACAATCTATGTTTTTTTTTACAGCTTTGACTCTTTGAGATTCCAAGCAATGGAAGAAGGTAATGCAGGTGCAAGTGGTGCAATGGTTCCGGTGAGAGAACAAAATCAAGTGTCCTTACAATGTCCTAAGTTAACCACTACAAACTACACACCATGGGCAATTATGGTGGAGACGATTTTGAGGGCGCAAGGCTTATGGGAGGCCATAGATCCGATGACGGGTGTGACGGTTGAGGCAAAAAAGAACTACACAACAAAGGCTATCATCTTCCAATCCTTGCCCGAATACATTCTACTCCAAGTGGCAAAATATAGAGATGCAAAAGATGTATGGGAAGTGATTAGAGTACGGTATCTTGGAGCCGAACGTGTCCAAAAGGCTCGTTTGCAAACACTAAGAAACGAGCTAGAGTTGTTGAAGATGAAAGATAACGAAACCATTGATGATTATGTGGGTAAGTTAAGTGGTATTGTGGCTAAATTCAAAAACCTTGGATCAACACTTGAAGATGAAGTAATAGTAAGAAAACTTCTCAACTCGGTTCCAAAGAAATATCTATAAATTGTGGCTGCCATCAAACAATACTCAGAGATTGACTCGATGCCATTTGAGGAAGTCGTTGGACGATTAAAGGCTTATGAGGAAAGGATCAAATGACAAGATGGGGAAGAAGAAATCCAAGGTAAACTCTTACTTTCTAAGGCCGATACTCGAAGCAACGTTGGAAAAACGAGTGAGGGGAAGAACAATGGTCGTGGTAAGGGTCTTAATGGATACGATAAGTATAATCAACAAGGCAATAGAGGTGATGAAAAAGACACGGATCGTGAATTCCATGGAAGAGGAAGAGGACGTGGACGAGGTAATTACAAAAGTAACTTAAGGTGTTGCGAGTGTGGAAGGATCGGGCACTTTGCATATGAATGCCCTAACTTGAAAGAAAAAAAGGAAGAGACAAACTTGATTCAAGCACATGAAGATGAACCAGCCTTACTTTGAGAAAGAAATGGGTTGAATTCAAGATTAAAGGGGTGAGTGAAAGGGTTAATCATGAATATTATGAATATGGGTCAAAGATTGGTCATTGTTGCATGGGTTATTACATGGATGCTAGCATAGTTGCATGAAAACTTTCTATTTTGTTTGTTTGATTAAGTTAGTGGGTGAGTTAATTATGAGTCAAATGTAGTGGGTAGTTTTTATCTTAATGGGTTAGTGGTCTACAGTAGGTAGTGGGGTAGAAGGTTACTTGTTCTAGGTTTTATATATGTACTTTGTTTGGTAGCAATGAAAAGTGTGGGTTTTCTTAAAAACGTATGCAACTCCATAAAGCAAATCATGTTCTTATCTCTCATTCAATCAACAAGTGTAGAATATTGAGTGATTAGAGCTTTATTTTGCTTGATCTAAGGGGCCTGATATCCAATATTACGAACTAAATCTATTCATATATATGCTTCCGCTAGAATTAGATAAAATTAAAACATATGTTTGAATGCTAACAAAATAGTCATGTATTATCGATGCTAACGAAGATACATCTGAGGATAAGATTGTCTATTAAATAGCTCACCAGACATGTTAGTATGCCTGTTATAAAAGTTACAAAGTTCATATTTGTTGCTTAAGTATGTTTTCCTTGTCTTACTCCTAATTTTATAAGCATGTTAGTAGACTCACTGGAAGAATTAAAATATCTACACGCAAACTCAGTGCTTTGTTTCGTCACATAATGTGTTGTAAAACTAATTGAGAATATGAATGCGGAATATCAATAATACAAAGATGATACAAGAAAGAATAACCGTGAACTAGAACTTTCAAATGATTATTATGAATTAAATTATTTTGGATGCTTCACCGATTACAACTCACCCTTATTTATAGTGTTTAACTAATTGTAACTAACACTTAATAAATATTGAGAATTTACACTAAGCACCCTACACTATATCTTCCGAATGGAAGTAACCCTTCGGAAGATTCCCTACTGAAATATACATACTTCGGAAGATAACCAAAGTACATTTCAACTTCCTTCCAAAGCAAACGTAACCTTCGGAAGAAGTCAACTTTGCTTCAGAAGAACTATGTTAAGCTTCGGAAGAAACTTAACCTTCGGAAGTAAACACTTGTTTTGACCTTTAAAACTTCACAATATCCACCTTAAAATCAAAACAAGATTTTAACCAACTCCTAATGCATCCAAGCAAAACTTGAACTTTCCACCAGGTAGAGATTTTGTAAACACATCTGTTGGATTCTTCAAAGTAGACACACCTTCCACTTTCACCTTACCAGCATTCACCACATCCCTTATGAAGTGTAACTTCACATTGATTTGTTCTCTCATGAAATATGCTATTCTTTGACAACTAAACTGCACCCTGGTTATCACAGAATACCACTGAGTCTGCAACTTTGATTCCAAATTCAGAAACAAAACCATGCAACCACATAGCTTCCTTGACTCCCTTAGTCAATGCTATGTACTCAGCCTTTGTTGTAGATAATGCCACCACATGCTCCAACTGAGCTTTCCAACTAACCAAGTTGCCCAGTACTTGAAATGCATACCCTGTAATAGATCTACCCCTATCCAGGTCCTTGGCAAATTCTAAATCCACATAACCAACAATCTTGTCAACCTTCTCATGTTCATGATGCCCAAACACTAAACTATAGTGCTTAGTACCCCTGAGATATCTCAAAATCCATTTCACAGCAACCTAATGAGCTTTACCCAGATTTGACAAATATCTGCTGACCAAACTCACAGCATACCCAATATTCGGCCTTGTACAAACCATCAAGTACATCAAGCTCCCAACGACATTGGCATAAGGTACTTTCTCCATATATCTAACTTCAGCATCTGACTTAGGACAATCAGAGCTTGACAGTTTAATATGAGCACCTATAGGAACTGTTACTGGTTTCACATCATCCATCCTATAGTTACTTAGTACCTTCTCCAAGTAAGACCTTTGAGACAGCTTCAACACCCTGTGCTCTTTGTCCCTTGTAATCTCCATGCTCAATATCTTCTTTGCTTCACCTAGATCTTTCATCTCAAACTCTGACATCAACATTTTCTTAGTAGCTTCAACTTCCTCCAAGTTTGGACAAGCCACCAACATGTCATCAACATACAGCAACAAATACACAAATTTGTTCTCACTATATTCCTTAAAATACACACAACTATCATAGCTGCTCCTTTTAAACCCGTTAGTCACCATATGTTCATCAAACCTTTTATACCACTATCTAAGGGATTGCTTCAGCCCATATAAAGACTTCTTCAGGAGACATACCTTCTTTTTATGCCCTTTCACTTCAAACCCCTCTGGTTGCTTCATATAGATAGTTTCATCCAGCTTCCCATGCAAAAATGCAGTCTTCACATCCAACTAATGTAGCTCCATATCCATAGAAGCAGTCAATGAAAGCATAACCCTAATAGATGAATGCTTCACCATAGGTGAGAATATTTCATTCTAATCCACACCTAGCTTCTGTGTAAACCCCTTAGCCACCAGCCTAGCTTTGTACCTAGTAGGTTCACCTTCAAAAATCCCATTTTTCAGTTTGAACAGCCATTTACATGATACAGGCTTGTGACCCTCAGATTTATCAACCAGCTCCCATGTGCCATTCTTGTATAGAGATTCCATCTCTTCCTCCATGGCCTTACACCATTTTTCACTATATTTTACAGAAATTGCCTCAGAATATGACAATGGTTCATAAATGTTTTCTTCTTCAGCAACAACAAAGGCCAATACAGACAAATCCATCCCCTCTCTAAACCTGAGAGGAGGTATCACTTGTCTCCTCTGTCTATCCCTAGCCAACTGGTAATCATCTATATCATCTCCTTGGCTACCAGAGGTACCTTGATCAACACCTTTATCATTCACACCTCGCTGCTCCACCTCAATCTGAACCCCACTCTGATCTTCAACCTTTGACTTCCCTTTTTCTTAAATGTCTTTATACATGAAATTCTCTTGAAAAATAACATCTCTGCTCACTATCACTTTAGGTCTGTCCCCTTCTAGCCTCCATAATCTATACCCTTTAACACCCTTAGGATATCTTAGAAAGACACATTTGCATGCCCTAGGTTCCAACTTCCCTTGGCTAACATGAGCATAAGCCAAAGATCCAAACACCTTAAGTTCCCCATAATCACCCTTTCTTCCTGACCATGCCTCCATAGGTGTCTTCGTGTCTAAAGCTGTTGATGGAGACCTGTTGACCAAATATGCTGCAGTTGAAACAGCTTCAGCCCAGAACATCTTGGGTAAACCAGAACTAGCCAACATACACCTCACCTTTTCAAGCAAAGTTCTATTCATTCTCTCAGCCAAACCATTGTGTTGAGGAGTCCCTGGCACAGTTCTATGTCTAGTAATACTATGAGTTTTACAAAACTAATTAAACTCATGACTGCAGAACTCCAACCCATTATCAGTTCTTAACTTCTTCACTTTCCTTTCAGTTTGAGTTTCCACAAGGACTTTCCATTCCTTGAATTTTTTGAAGGCATCACTCTTATTCTTCAGTACAACAACCCAAACTCTCCTAGAATAGTCATCAATCAAGGTCATAAAGTATCTAGAACCACCCAATGAATCAACCTTAGCAGGACCCTATAAATCAGAACGAATGTAGTCTAATACCCCACTTGTGATGTGCCTAGCCTTTGTAAACTTTACTCTATTGTGTTTACCAAGAATACAAGTTTCACAAAAACCAAAATCACAATTATGCAGCTCAGTCATCACCTGTTGCTTCTGCACCTCCACCAGTCCTTGATGACTGATATAACCAAGCCTCCTATGCCATAACATAGCCTTAGAACTACCATCACTTGAGGCAGATGCCACTTGAGATTCTACTACACCAGCACTATCTAACAAGTAGATATTATTCTCCCTTCTACTCCCAGACAATACTACCATTGATCCCTTTATCACCTTAGCCTTACCATCTCTAAGACTAACATGGTAACCAGAACTCTCCAACAGGCCTAAAGACAACAAGCTTCTTTTAAGACTAGGAATATACCTTACATCATGAAGATCCACTTCCAGGCCATTCTTCATTTTTAGAGTCACTGTGCCATGACCCACTATCTTGCAAGGTCTATCATCCCCTAGCTTAACTGATCCAAGATCTTCAATCTTCGGTTCTTTAAGGAACTCCTTCACCGATTTCATATGGAATGACCACCCTGAATCCATAATCCACTCATCCTCCTTGCCACTGCTTGTGACAACTAACGCATCTGTACTTTCATATCCATCAGACGGATCATCATGTACATTGTGTCCAGAATGAGTCTTTGATCCACTTGATTCACCCTTCTTTCTTTTCAAGTTAGGACAATCTTTCTTGAAATGCTTTTCAGATCCACACACATAACACTTCCTCTTATACTTGGACCGGGACTTTGAGACACTTCTCTTCTTGAAGTTTCTTTGTTCAGATCTTCCCCTGACTACTAAGCCCTCTCCACCATCTTCCTTATAATCAGTTCTCTTGTTCAATTCCTTTGAATTGAGAGCTGCCAATACTTCTTCCATGGTAAGAGTGTCCCTACCATACATCAAAGTATCCATAAAGTGCTCATACGATGATGGCAAAGATGTCAAGAATATGATTGTTTGGTCTTCATTATCTAATTCAACTTTGATGTTCTCAAGATCCAACACCAACTTGTTGAATTCATCAGTATGATCTTCAATTGATTTCCCATGAGCCATTTGGAATGTGTACAACCATTTCTTAAGATACAATATGTTCGCAAGAGACTTCGTCATGTACAAACTTTCCAATTTCGCCCAGACCCCTGCAGCAGATGTCTCCTTCGACACTTCTCTGAGTACTCGATCCCCCAAGTTCAAGATGATTGAACTGTGTGCCTGTTCCAGCATTTCCTTCTTCTCCTTGTCTGACATTGTATTCGGCAACTTGGATTCTCCGGCCAAGGCATTCACCACTCGTTGATGAACGAGTAATGCCTTCATCTTCAACCGCCATAACCCGAAGTCATTTTTCCCGTCGAATTTCTCAACTTCGAACTTCATAGACACCATTGTTGTCGCCGATCGATCTTTGATTGAATCTTGATTCTCAATTGAGCCAATAACAAGGCTCTGATACCAATTATTGTAAAACTAATCGAGAATATGAATGCGGAATATCAATAATACAAAGATGATACAAGAAAGAATAACCGTGAACTAGAACTTTCAAATCATTATTATGAATTAAATAATTTCGGATGCTTCACCGATTACAACTCACCCTTATTTATAGTGTTTAACTAACTGTAACTAACACTCAACAAATATTGAGAATTTACACTAAGCACCCTACACTATATCTTTCGAACAGAAGTAACCCTTCGGAAGATTCCCTACTGAAATATACATACTTCAGAAGATATCCAAAGTACATTTCAACTTCCTTCCGAAGCAAACATAACCTTCGGAAGAAATCAACTTTGCTTCAGAAGAACTATGTTAAGCTTCGGAAGAAACTTAACCTTCGGAAGTAAACACTTGTTTTGACCTTTAATACTTCACGTAATGAATATTGTATAGATAGATACAAGTTCCGTACTGAGAACTTGTTGTTTGGTTTGCAACGCATACTGGTGACGTGTGTGCTCGGGACATTTACTAATGATTTGGAGTCTAACTATTATAGAGTGCTCAATGAGGTGTTACATGTGGAACTTTATGAAGTTTGCCGTTGCATTATTGTACTGTTGAAGGTTTCATGGTTTAATAGTTATCACAGGTAACAATAGACCAGAACATGGTTTTGTAAACCAAAAATTCAAATCCAAGATATATTAACTAATGATCCATTCATTCTAGAAAACATGCTGAACAAGTGTGTTGTACATAGTATTCTTCATTGACAAATAATTTGTGGTATTGGATGGTTATATTGAAGATGAAGACAAAAAGATATATTAACCAGCACATCAACAAAATTGAATGCATTCATAATAACTATCTAGAAGTGATCTCAGATATTGAAACATCATTTACTGTAATTTGTGATGCTCTTGTCCTTGCTTGTAATATGTTTGTTCGCATATAATAACCGGGTTCTAAAGGCGCAGGTAGTGTGATAGACATGTTAGTAAGCATTTGAACTACCATTTCCGTGGTTGATCTGTCAACAATACTTTCTTGAACACATAGTAAACCAACGTGAATACATCTAATGATGTTACGCAACGAACCTTGTCTACTCCTTAACGTGGGATCAATTATATTCGTCTGTTCCCTATTTTTCCAGCTTTCCCATGCCTAGAAGAGAATTAAAGTTCATTTTAAGATGCATAAACCATAATGCAAACTTAACATTGAAAGGGTGTATTGTCCAACAAATGAAACAAATGTATTTTATATATAATAATCTAGATTTTCTTGAGAGTGAATACATAGAAAGCTAAGAAGATATTATGTGTTCTCTTCGTTCCGGAAACACCGAATCTTTTGACTTGCTATCATCTCTAATATTAATACTCCAAAGCTAAAGACATCCGACTTAACTGAGAATTGACCACGATTTGCATATTCTGGTGCCATCTAACCACTTTATAAGAAACCAATGGTAAAAGATTAGCCCTTATGTGAATGGCATACTAAATATTAATTGAGTAATAGTATCTTATCTATCACAAAAATACCTTGTAAAGTACCATGTAGTTAAGAAGCTATCATTATTGATTTTGAAGCAAATAAGGTTAAAAGTATAATTCTAAAAAACATTTATGTTTTAATTTCACATTATATATTTCACGCAAGGAAACCTCTAGATTTCAGATACTAAAAGAGTAATACATAAAGCTAATGACCAAATTGGTATCGACATGGAACCACAGTTTATAAATAATGTTGTATCAAGAAACGTTTTGAACTGGTTTCTAAAATAAAACTTTGTTTTAGAACCATTACTCATACATACATGTAATTCACTTATAATTTTACATTACAACTGGTTTATAGTAACATGTTATAGGTGGAGCGCAAATCTTTAATCTCAAGGTCTTAAATTAACTTCAAATGGCTTTATCATAATACCTAATTCCCCCGACACTCATCCCAAAGTATAACTAAACCACATATATTGATATTGCATTAACGAGTTATATATAGATAAGAAGCTTACTACGTTTCAATTATTCGACGTGTGACACCGTTACTTTCCTCAGGTTTAAACAATCTTGCCATGCCAAAATCTGCAATTTTAGCATTCATGTTTGCATCTAATAACACGTTACTAGCTTTCAAATGTTGGAATTTTGGACACAAAATAATTATATTTATATGTTTTTTATATAAATAGTTATTTATTTATTGGTTTAAGTTCTCGTTTTGCAATGAACTATACCGTGTCCAAACTGAAGTTAAGATGAATTGATATCGATGCTCGAAGTTGAGTGGTCGTAATGAATAAAGTGAAACTTGGGTGATTATAATAGAAAATTTGATTAACATGGATGTTTTATGTTTGACCAAGTCTTTTAATAAATATTATGAATGTCTATTATGGATCATAATTTTTATTAAAATTTGTATTAAACTTGTCATGAATAAAATGAAAGTTTTAATTTGGTCTCATAAAACATTTCATAAATCAAATGGGAGTTTTGATTGTGAATAATAAAACTCACATTAA
>BJCM01206823.1:0-17136 GCA_018326385.1 Flaveria bidentis | reverse complement strand
TTAACATTTTTAGGTTAAAAAACTTCTTTTTTAAAGTTTCAAAAGTGGCAATATAACCCCCACAAACTTAATTACATTATGTTTTTAATCATTTTTAAGATTAGTATATTTCTATAAAACAATAACATTATTAGTATTTTTAATATTACCTTAGTTATTATTATTAGTAATATTACTAGTATTTTAGTTATTATTATTATTATTATTATTACTATCATAGTATTTATTATTAGCAATATACTTATTATAACTTTTATTTAAAATAACCATAAGTTTCAAGATTGACAACAATAATCCCTTACAAGAATAAACAAAGATAACCTTAATTAATAAAAATACGAGATGTTACAACAGATCAAACAAGGAACTGGTTAACCCTTTATAATGATACTAATAACACAATATGAGACGAAACAAGATAGCAAAACACACAAGGAGTTGGTTTTCAAGATTGCAGTATATTGCTTTCTCAAGTTCTATTACAAATGTTACAAAGCATATTAGAAAGTTACAAGTATTTGAGATACATATACTACATCCTATAGTCGGCCATACTTTGAAGGCCAGCAGGATACAATTGACTAGACAACAAACAAAATCAAATATAGAGTCAAAAGGCAGATTGCCTTTTGACTAGTGACTATGACATGTCATAGCTCACATCCTAATATATTACAAAAGGGATAAAGTACACAAAGTAGAAAGTTACAGACTCAAGACCTTAATGTACAGTTGCCAAAAGCATGGACCTTTTCACCAACTTATGAAAGTTGGCGACTTTACAAAGTTGCAGCGGAAAGGGATCCAACTTTATGAAAAGTACATCAGATAAAGCATGTGTTCAAAAGTCTTTGGAAGAAATCTATCTTCAAGTGTTGGCTTCGGAAGACTTTGTCTTTGAAGCTTCGGGAGACTTCATCTTTGGCTTCGGAAAATATTAGTCTTGGCTTCGGAAGATTTCACACTTAGTGTATTTTCTAATGTTGGTGTGAAACGTCCGAAGTATTCTACTTCAGTACACTTGTGCATGCATACATGCGAGACTTTGAATGTTTGGGTTGCATAAGCCTTTACATTTAATCCTTACAATATAGCATCTAATAAAGCAAGTTTTTTTGTCACTTGTTATTCTATTATCACATGTTTTTGCCATTTGTTATTTTTCTTTACATCTACATATTTATTTTCCTTCCAAAAAGATATTGTGGTAATTTAAACACTTATATAAATTTCTCTCTCTTATTAAAAATGGATCTTATTAATTGCTACATTTATCTCTCTTATCCAGATTTTTTTAAAATCAAACTATCTTTTAAAAAAAATATATTTACTAAGGAAATTAGAAAATCACATCTTTTAATTAAAATCAAAATAGTAAAAGAACAAAAAAAATATATAATATGAAATTTTCTAAAACAATAAACCTTTTTTAAACAAAATATTTTAAATCGTTTTGTTTTAAAAAATATAAAAAAGGTAATTTAAAAAAACAGTCTTATTAAAATGTCACATCCCAGCAAAAGCATGAAATGTATTAGGTGTGACTTGCTTGTTCAGAACTCATTGATCAAAAAGAATTAATAAATAATCAAATACATTATAACATACCATATCATATAACTATAGATAATTAAAGATTACATTATATCATGAGTAGTTAAAATTTGACATAATATAATCTTATTACAAATATAAAATCTAACAGCTACATCTTCAGAGACGATGGAAATGAGCGTCCACCGATACACTGAGGTCATAAAGGTTAACTGTCAGATTCACGCAAACTTTCCCCACTATTTATCCTCAGCCGCTATACACATCAAAAGAGAACATTATGCTGCTAGACATGATGATTTCCTGAAAAGCATACTCAAAATGGTCAACATAAATTGGGTGAGTTCATAGGTTTAATTTCAGACAAAATATTTTTGATGCATCAAATACAACCAAACCTTACATAATACTCAGATGATTCATAACTGTCATAACATAATTCATAAAATCGGATAATATAACATCATAACACTTATCCTGTTGGTGCAGAAAATATTTTCCTAAGTAGAGCTACCTATATTATCCAACGGCTTCACATCCGAATTAATGGTTGTAACATAAATGATAGTATATCTCAAAAATTGCATCAATCATAAAAAACAATATGCTTTATCCTCCAAAAAGATTATGAGAATAGAATGGGGCTATGAGTCTCACCTTTTACTCCAATGGATAACCTATAAACAAAATATTTATAGTTTAGAAAATATTTTTCTTCAAAATTTTCAGTGTCTAGGATTATACAATTTATTACAGAAATTATATCAAAATATATATCACGAAAATTTTACAGTAGGTGGGTTCAAAAATCAGCTATAACATATAAAAATTCCATATGTCAATTAATTATAGTTTATTTTCAGGAATTTTTATATTAATTGCATAAATTAGCAGAAATACCTTTAGGCCTCTAAAATTTATAAAACCTTATCAGGATATTTATGAAATAATTTATATTTCTTCAAAAAAATTTTAAGTTCTTAATCATAGAAGAAACTATTTTTATGATTTTTATTATTCCAACAATATTAGGTAAAAATAATAGAATTTGTCCTAAATTTTCTTTTTTCATACAAACTGTTCTATTCCAATTACCATACTTTGTGTAAATTTTTCATGATTTATCTTATAGGTTAAGTATTTTTCCCGATTTTTAAATAGCAGAAAAAGTCTAAAATTCATAACTTATTCATAACTTCGAATTAAACCACAAAATTTTTTCTACAAGTCTTTTAAATCATAAGGATCAACATATAATTTTTCCAGTTTCTTGACAGGTCCAGTTCTTCCAGTAGAAAATTGTTTTCCAAATATTTAAATAATTAATATAAATTATTTTACTGATTATAATTGTATCAAAATTTGTAGAACTTTAATCCTTAATATTTCTAATATATCTACTATTTTTATTCCCACAATCGAAGTCATTTAAGTAGTATAACAATTTTATCAAGTTTATGCATAGTTTCAACCCTTATTTGTAATCTTTTGTTTAATTTTATAATTTATCATACTTTTCAGATTTTTAAACCCTTCTTATTGGTTTTTGAATAAGATGAAATATTTTTAGTGTTTTATGAAAACTTTTTATGTTTTTATCACTAAGGGTTGATATGTTGTTAAAACACATATAACTTATAGTTTTGGTTAGTTTAAGAGTTGAAACCTTGATTTTGATAATGAGAAATGGCAAAGGTAGCTGATGGTAACTTCTATCTTTGATGAACTGAGTTGAATGGTTGTCTTGAGCACCAAAGTCTCGATCTTCTTGCAATAATCGATTTGGAAGATGATGGTGTTGGGTTGTGGTGATGTTATGGTGGTGACTGAGAGCTTAGAGAGAGAGTGTGTGTCGTGGTGGTGATATTGTGACCAGGTTCAAGGTGGTGGAGTGGTGTGAAGGTGGTCGAAGTGGTTGTAGTGGTGAAGTAGTCTTCAGCCGAGAGGTTAAGATATAGTGGAGTTCTCATGATTATCACTAGGCTTAGGTAATGAAATGGTTATCATATCTTGGGTTAGTCAGCCCTCTTAGGTTGCTATGTGGCAAATTTAAAGGTATTCAAGGTGTCTAATGGTCGCTAGGTGTCGAGCAAAGAAGCTAGTGAGTCACCATGTCATTATTGCAAGGTTAGCTAGTGTTTAGAATGTTTAATCAGATGGTTTAGTTGTTCTAATGTACCAAGACTTGAACTTAAGTGGTGCTTAGGTTAAGGTTTAAGTGTATAATGTTTGCTTAGTTTGATTTGACGCCAAGTTTTCTTTGATGTTGTATTGTATGGTGGTGTTTGGTTGGGTTGTATTTTGGTTTATTTGGTGTATGATTTGATGTTACATAGTTATGATACTTGATCATATGATGTTTGGTGTTGAAAGATTATGTATTCGGATACATGCACACGTAAATTTTTGTGCATGCATGCAAACATGCATACGTACAACATATATATATATACATACATACATACATAAACACATATAATATATAAGGGATTAGTCAAATAATGATTAATATGTATGAGATTTTTTTATTTATTAATTTGCCTAACCTTATTTTTAGGTCTGTCACTTAAAACAATCAGAATAATTACAAACTAGAGTTTTTAAAAAACTAAATCTATATTAAAAATTATTTTTTAATAAAAATCTTAAAATGAATGTTTAAAAATAAACTATTTAGATTAAAGGGTTAAAAATGGTATAATTATTTTATTTTTCAACTATTACGTATATATAATTTTAATTATATTTTATATTAAAATATTATACTGTAACTATTCGTGTTTATTACTAATTATAATCTGTTTAATGAATGGATTTTTGGCCTATCTATCGATCTATCAATCTATTTAAAAAAACTAAAATAAATATGACACTGTAAAACTCATCATACTAATTATCTTACTTCTCTATATTATTAATGATAATATTGAATTCTAATAATATTACTCATACCATTTTTAAATTAAAAAATATATAACTTAATAAAATAAAAACCTATATTTTTATTAAAAGCACACTTTTTAAAAATATAGTTTTTAAAATACAAAATACAACGAACTAGTTTTTTAATTCATTTTTTAAATATAAAATATTTAAAAGTAACAGTTAATTCATTTTTTTAAATATAAAATATTTAATTATCAGCAATCCAATTAGTCGTTCAAAAATAACATAAATAAAATAATGATCAGAAGATATTGTAATTAAAAAATTACAGAGCTAATCACATAAATAATCTGAATTCGACAAAGCAAAGGTTTAGTGACTAACATTAAAACGTTACATGTTTAATATTTGTTGTTTCTATGATCTTATAATAGATTTGAGGTTAACTTTCATTGGTTTTACTATTAGTTATAATTATTCTTGATAATAATTAATAATATTTTATGGAGATTGTAATTAATTATTCATTCTTAGAATACTTAATGATCCACTCTTTTATTAATTTTATGATTTTAAGCTCTTTTAAGACATTTACGGTAGAAATTTTATCTTTATCTTTTAAATGTTATTCATCTTTTAAAAACCTCTCACATCTCCTTTATTTAATTAATCAATATTATTTTAAAAAAATTATTAAATTTTCTTTTTCTTCCAATAAAATTATAACTAATATGTGAGGAATAGTGATTTGGTAAATACTATAACTTATTATTCAACCCACATATATTACATCCTCATAATTTATGAATAAGAAATTTTTTTAAAGATAAAATGGAGTGATTTTAAGTTTTTCTTATATTTTAAAAATAATTTTGATTATGAGAACTCCAATGTGAGTTTGTATTCTTCCAACATACCCTGCTTGTGCAAGTCATCATTGTATATACGAAGTAGAGAACATATGACATCTAGCGACATTATATTGTCTTCAATGATGTAGGAAGCTTTCACAAGACATCCATCGTTACGTACTTAGAAGTTCATGTAACTTTTAATCACTAAACTTTGTAACGACCGGTATGCATATGTTTAATTATCCTACCGTAGTGGATATCTCAATGAACATGAGACATAGTTGTGATCATTTTTATATAGTTTTCAACAATAATCATTATCAATATATATTCGAAGTGGTCTATCCAACTTCTTTAAATGTAGCCACACATTTACACAATATGAATTAACAAAAAACATCTTTCACTTGTGTGACAAATTTGTTAATGTTGTTGTTCGCATTATTCCGGTCTTAAAACCTCACCGGCTATGATGATGTCCAAAAAATAATTTGAAAATCATTGTTTAAACATGACAATCATTTTTATATAATGTATTGGTTTGTAGCCACACTGATTCACCTACTTTAACTCTTTAAGCCTTAAGTATTTAGTTTTATTTAATGGGAAATTAATGACCATTATCATAAACTTTAAAGTAGGATAACAAATAGATAATTAAACTTTCTATCAAATTACAATCCCGATGTTGTTTTATTTTTAAAACACGATGACTGATGTCATGTAAAGCATGGTTGAACACCCCTAGTTCTCATTAAAAGATAAATTAGTAATATAATATTTTGTTTTCAGTTAGTTATATATATAGTTTGCACTTTGATATTAGTTATAAGATAATACGAAATTAATCGGTCACATCAATATGACAACCAGTTTGATGAATGGTTCAATATGGAGAACATTTACGGTAGAAGATGAGCACAATTGCATATTACAAGACTAAGTCATTCTCAAACAATCATGTAAATCTCAAAGAATCTGAAACTTAATGATCTCGTTCATTTCATTTCATTGCATTTTCAATTTTCATTTCTTTTCTAAATTTTAAAACACCCAAAGAATCTAAAACTTAATGAACTGCCATGCTGGATACAAAGAATCTGAACCAAACTTCAAACACCAGAACATGCTTTTGTTGGTTTTCTATATTCTTTTTCTTTAATTTCACCTAAATGATTATTATCAATTCTGTTTATTTTTTATATAATTAGTCCAAATTAAAGACCAAATAAAATTCCTAATGTTTTTCCCTTTTAACACAAGAAGACCATTCTTCAACATTCATAGAACTCCTCTTGCATCTTTGGACTTTCCTCAATTCAAGAATATGATACCACCACCTACAACTTAATAAAGAAATGGTTTTATTTTATATAATGTTTACGTGAAACACATACACCTCTGGATTAGGGGTGTTTATCAAATCGGATACCCGATTATTCAGATCGGATTATTAGGGTTTGAAAATTTTATGACTCTATCCAAAATCCGATCCGATCCGATCCGAATAAGAATTCAATCCGATTGGAATCTATCCGAATTCAATTCGGATCGAATTCGGATTTACCAAATAATCCGAATAAACAAATAACAATTTTTTTCTATTTTTTGTTTCTATTTCTTTATTGCTAAATTTTAATTCTTAATATTTTATAAGTTGGAAATCAAAATAAAAGATATAAAACTAAAAAATAAAATTTGACTTGTACATAAATTTAAAATTAAAACATAATAGGTAAATTGTATAGAACCCAAAAATTATTGCATCATTATTTAGGATTATGACTAAAAATGTATAAATATTTTTGTGTATTGAGTTGAAAACATAATAGATAGTTGACTAATTAGTATTGAGCTAGAAACATAGTCAAAAGTCTTATTCGGATTAATTGAATATCCGAAAAAAAATTGTGATATCTGAATCCGATCTGAAATCCGAATAAAGAATTCGGATTCAGATGAGATTTGATCCGAATATCCGAATAAGGATTCGGATTCAGATACGGATCGGATTTTGGATATTTTTGGATTTCGGATATTTTGAACATCCCTACTTTGGCGAGCCAAATACTATCAAGAACTAGTACTTATGAAAGGATACACAAAAGCTACATTTGGTAAATTGGTTTTCTCATTATGATCTCTATATCATCTAAAGCTCATGTTTTCTACATTCAACCAAAAGAAACTGAATTACATGATTATGATATCTCAATTAACCACATACAAGAATGGTATAATTAATATGGATTTTGGAAATAAAACAATTGTTAACAAAATCTTTGCATAGAAATCTATGTGTTAAGTGAGTAAAGTTATAGATTAAATAAAACTGAATTATATTTTACCCCTAACAACAAGAAAACCATTCACCAAGATCCTAGACCTCCTGTTGCACCTTTAGACTTTCCCAAAGAATCTAATTCTCACCTGCAACCTTGTAAAGAAATTGTTTTTTTTTTATAATGTTGACGCGAGAAAGATACACCCCTAGATAGTGGATACAAGCCAAACTCGATAAATAAACGAGTAATTAAGAAGTGTGATCAGAATGTTAAAGGACACCTTCAAAAAAAATTTCCATCTTTTTTGACACTTTTGGTCTCTTTTGCTTGCAGCCGAAGGATCTTATGATAATTTCATGTGACATTCGCCTATAAAACGACCATGAAGCCTCTAAACACCTCAAAAAAAAAAACATCAAATGGCAAAAAACCAAACAAGCCAAAACCAATCAAAGAAGAGTACTTACAAAAAGATACTTAAAGCTACATTTGGTAGATTTCGCCACGTTGATCCTTCACTATCATCTAAAGATCGTGTTTCCTACACTCAACCAATGGCTCTTCAGCAACCTGTGTCTAACGAGATCCCAATCGAGTATGTTTCTCCTTCAGATGTAAAGTCTGTTAGAAATGTTCGGTTTTCTTCAAACAATGTCACAAAGAATGATCATTTTATTGGTGGCAAAGAGTTGGCCGATCAGAAGACTTTTGGTGAGTCCAAATTTGACAGTTTTATTGGTCGTATGAAGATGAAAATGAGTGCTCCTTCAGATGTTGGTGTTGTGGAGACGGTCAATAGACGTGATACTTTTAATGAAAAGGTGTCGAACTTTATCGATCAAACCAAACTTAAGTTCCGAGCTACATCAAGTATGGGTGCTAAGGATAAATGATATTATTGATCAAATGTCAAAACTACGTACCATATATAAAAATAAGTTGAAGGTGCAGAAGATCTGCGTTGCATGCATAAGGTTTAAAACTATTGTTGTTTGTGTTATTTGTTTGATGATCTATTAACATTTTATGTGTATTTAATTTAAAGTATACAAACATAATGATGAGGGGTCCTTTATTTGAGTGGTTGTGTTTATAAAATTTCAATTTCATAAGCATTTTACGATTTAAACATTAAACCCTATAATATTTGAACGAGTTAATTAAGTGAATATTCATGCTATTTGACGACGTAGACACTATATTAATAAAGTAGCATGCAAACTTTGAACGTAATTCCTATTTCTATTCGAATTTAGTTGAACCTTATTTAGGAAAACCACAGACTTTAATTATTTTTTTAAAATTTAGAAAGCAGTTTTAGCTGTAGCAAAATTATAAGATAAGGTGATATGGAAAATGAACTAAACTAATGTCTCAAGAAGACAAGATGCACATGAAGTGATGATATCAATAGGAATTTAGTTTAAACAGGATGAAAAAGTTTAGGTTTAAAAAAGAGATGCGACAAGCTTAGGTGGGTTGTATATATATTTTTTTAAAAAGGTCTGCGTAAATGTTTTTCTAAAACATGTCTGCGTAGATTCTTCTGTCTGCGCCGCACAGATCACGCGCAAACATTCTCATCTGCAGATTGTTTGTTTTTTCGAAGACATTTTATTAAAACGACTACGTGAACTCATTTTGATGCATATTTGGTCCAACCATTTCTAAGATCTGCAGGGGGTTAAACACCACCAACACCACCCACCGTCCACCACCACCACCACCACCTACCATCCACCACCACCTAACGTCCACCACCACCACCATTGTTTGTTTATTTTAGCAGTTTATAGGCGTTAACAAACAAACACTCTACTTCTTACATACTGCATAGGTTTGATCCACTTATTTTTATACAGATGTTTGCAAATGTGGTTCGTAGACTGCAAAATTATTGAAAATACAAACCGCACCTTACGTTATATAAATCTTTTCTAAAAATTTAAAAGTATGCGTAAAAAGTTTTACAAGAACTGGATTAGATATATGAGATTACTTCAACTTAAGTTTACATTATAATATTATTTAAAACTAGTATCATAAAGTATTTAGGGATACCTAGTACATTTCAAAGTAATCAAGTAATGAAATTTGCTCTACTAATATAGTGCCACAATACTGTAAGATTAACGGTAGCGGAGTTTGAACCAAACCTTATAAAAAGAAGGGGTGAAAGTTTACTATTTTAAGGGAACGAGCTCTATACTTATTACAAAATTTCCACTATCAGACAAAAAATGTACGTTATCGAGCCGAAAATTAACAATAATATCGGAAAAAGTAGAGGATGGTGGTGGTGGCAACCCCTGGCCCCAAAGAAGATTTGCCAATGAGATCAAATCATATATTAATTAGAAATCATGAATCAATAACTTCACTGGATGTTCACATATCATTAGAATGATGATCCTCCTTTGTGTAATCCACACAACAAAGTATCAAAGTCTCAAAGACTTGTGTTTACATTTAGTAGCTCGAATTAGGATTTGACTAAGATATTACGTTTAATTTATGTTCTTATCATGTCATTTTAACTCGTTTTCATCCTTGACCTACACAAAATCATATCAACATCAAACTAGAGTATTTTGTGATAACAATGATGTAATATAAGATGATTAAAGTGTAAAAAGACGTATGTAAAAGACCCCTATTAACGCTAGAAAGCTTAGTAGAGCTGTAATACAAAGTAAATGAAAGTGTATATTGCATATCGGCATACATATTGTTGGTAATTTAAGGCAATTGAATGAACAAGAAAATGCATTAACACAAATTTGAATTATGACTTTTACTGAAGTAAGAATTAATATCGATCACATCCATTTGTTCATACTTTGACACCATCTGTATGTTTAGCCCGACACATCCAATCGATTCCTTGATTGGTAGATAACAAGTTAAATACTTACAATGACACTTTAACCTCTAAATCTAGTTTATAATAATGACTTTAAGGCCATGATACTTAATAACATAACTAATATTTAGTTTAACATTCAATACTTCCTCTTAATTTTATTGTTTTTGTTCTTGGGTGAATCTTCATCCATTGAACGCGTCTTCTTTTCTCTATTTGACAAAGTTTTCTTCTCACAAGTATTAATCGGATTCTACTTTTATTTATGCCTTGTTATCGAAAAATAAAACGATCAAATGATTGAACTTGTACAACATTTCAAGGAAACACGCCTGCTTTTCTTTGATCACCTAGGTTTGATCAATCCCGCCTTTCATTGTTGATAATCAACATCGTCTTCTGCTGTTGATAAGCAACCTATTTTGTTGATAAGCAACCTATTTTTTCGCAGTTGATCTTACTCTCCCTGGACCAAATTTCCAAACTTATATTTTTCCTACTCTAGTAATTGAATCCCTTTTTGTGTTGTATGTTTTCTTTCTTTAAGCATAGACCCTTTTACAGAAAAATCATATGAAACAAACTTTTTTCTTTCCTACTTTCTTTTCTAATTGATTTAAACAAATTCGAGTTAGCTTTATTTGCTTAGACTACTTGTACACAATACTTAAAGGGAAATTTTGGTATTACAAAAAAGTTTATAAAACAATTAAACGATAAAGTGTCTTAAAATGTGACTAAAATAATAATTTTATTCTCCTAATATGTTTATATAAGTATTATAGATATTGAAATGTGGTACGGTTTTATCAAATTGTGTGATTGTGAATTTTGATTATATGGTTTGTAATTGTCTAGTTTAAAATGATAATTTATATCTAATACAAATGTTGTTAAAGCATTTACAATTCGTTTCTTAAATTTATGCGAGTGTATTCCCTATATGATACGATATTGTTATCATTGGTTGTGAGCGAAATATATGAGAAATTTACTATTTAATCTGTATTTTTGGATAACATTGTTCAAAGTCCTATAATGTTTTTAATATATTTTAAGTGGTTGTGAGTAGAGACTAGAGAAAAAGTAACAATAAAGTTGAAAATAAGAGAGAAAAAATAATGATTTTTAATGTAATTATATGGATAAAAATGATGAATGGGTTGTGAATGCTCTTAAGATGTTAAAGGTGCAATTGTGCACATGAAAAGGGTTTAATATGATTAGTTCAAAATTTTCCGTCAAATAGGTCGAGATACATTGAAATAGAGGTGTACAAACCGGGTTTATCCCCAAACCGGTTTGGGGTCCAAATCGAAACCGGTTTGGTCAACTCCGGTCAAAACCGGTTCGGGTTGGAAACCGGTTTCTAAACCCAAAATTCCAACCCTACCAAACCGGTTTGGAAACCGGATCGGGCCCAAACTGGTTCAGTTTTTTTTAATTCATATAATAATTATTTTTTCAAATTCAAAGAAAATTTAAAACTTTTTGTTAAAATATATACACATTTTTTTGTATATTATATTGATTTATATAATTTTTTGTTATAAAATATATAATCATATTATTATTTATATTAAAAATGTATATTTAAACATTTATAAAATTAATCAAAGACTCGAAGTGAGATATATAATAAAAGTAAACTATATAAAACATTTATACAATTTAAACAACATACAAGTTTAAATAATAGGTTTTAAAAACTAAACATTTAGCATAGTCATTTCTTCGTTCGTCTGTTATATACTTGTACATTTATTTTTCGCCACCAGAATCGGAACTACTACAAAGGTAGTTATCATATGGTGCTTCATCATCAGTCATCTAGGTGTTAATCCACTCTCTACCTCGTCCTCATATAACTATGCTTCGTATTACAGTTCTCCTTCAAGTGGGCGTTTGTCTTGTACTCTTTTCATGAAATCCAAAAAATCTTTCAAGCCTCATGGATTTGTGATATTTTCCCGTATTTTAATAAATAAATATCATATATTTTTTCTAATTGTTTGTTAAAAGTAGCTTTTAAAATTTTACTATACATTGGGTTATCAACTTCTAAATTTGAAATTAAAGTAATTTTATCAAGTAAAGTTTTAACCCCCGACAGATTTAAACAAGGGTTTAAAGGAACGACACATGTAATAACCAGAGTTATTTCTTTAAAATACTTTATAAGCTTTTCTTTCATTGGGGGTATCATATCCGAATAAGGTCTATACCTACACAACACCTCATTTAATTTTGAAATCATTAAATAAATTTGGTGAAATACTAATGGACTCGTTGGATAAAAAACTCCAGAAAGACACGTAGTTGTATTTTTAAAATTTTGAAACATTTTTGTTACTTCTTTAATAACGGGCCAACCCGATGGATGGTAAGAATTTGTCTTTCCACGACTTACTAACAGTGTTGTAAAAATCGCTAGGCGCTAGTCGGGCGGTTAGGGATTAATCGGGATTAATCGGAATTAATCAGATCAGACTTTTATGTATAAATTTACAAATTTATATAAAGTTTTATACTTTTTTATGATATAATTTCCAAGTTGGGGGGATAATTTGTAAATTGATGGATACTGAGGGGGTTAAGTGTAAAAATTCAAAAACTTAATAAAATAATCTGAACCTAAAATAGAACATCCCGTTCCTTCCATCGCTCCATCACCGAAAAGTTCTGCATTCTGTCATTCCGGTGGCATATCCTCGCAGGAATCTACAAATCCGGCGCCAGAATGGTAAAATCCGGCGGTTATCATCGCCGGAACACCACCGATTAGGACGATTTGGTCCGGCTTTGACGGATTTTGATCGACTACCACCTAGCACCTCCGATTTGGTGAAATCGAAGCGGCTAACCTCCGATTAGCGACTAACCAGGGACTAATCGGAGGCTAGTCGCGATTTTTGCAACACTGCTTACCAAACTATTATGAAAGACTATTAAACTTTCTTTCTGTTAATAACCTTTTTAAACATGTTATAAGTGGAATTTCATTATGTTGGTACGTTCCATTTCGGGCCTAAACATTTGGTATTTGTGTCTTTATAAAACTTATGATATCTAGTATATCTTTTGTTATTGTTAAAAATATCACATAACATTCTTTTAAAATAATCTTTCACTGTTTCAATTGTTTTTAAACCGTTTTGAACGACTAAATTTATAATATGTGCAACACATCGACTATGAAAAAACACACCCTCACACATTGGTTTATATTTTAATTTCAAATGATCTATCACAAGAGTGTTATTTGACACATTATCAAAAGATATAGAAAATATTTTATATTCTAATACGTTAGAATAACTTTATCAATAAGATAAAAAAAGTTTTGGCCGGTGTGAGGATAATTAAACATTTCAAACGCAATCACGCGTTTCATCATTTGCCACAAATCAAGTTCAACCCAATGGGTGGTGACAAAAATGTACGAGTCTGCTGAACCATGAGGTGTCGACCAATCATCACTAATTAAGTTAACACCGGTTTGTAAACTTTCAAAATAATATATTAATTTATTTTTAGCTTTTTCCATATTTTTAAACAATCTCTTCGAAGAGTATCATGGCTCACATTAGTGTAACGTGGTTGGAGAGTTCGTTGAATGAGTCGAGTCAAACATTCGTTATCAAAATGTTTGAATGACAAGCTTTCTTAAATTACAAAATGCGTAATTTGCTCCCGAGCCACATCAACGTTATAAGCCCAAATATTTCCTTTATTAGTCATCGAACCTTGACCTTAAGAAGCTTCACCTTTCAACGCCTTACAATATTTATTTGAAATGTGGTTTTCAACGTTGTGAATGCATCTTTTTTGAAAAACTTATGACAAAACTTGCAACGAGTCTTGTTTGTACCGCTAGCCATTTGACATGAATTGTCATTGCACCATACTTCGGGGTTCCTATTCGTAGGAAGGATTGCTACCACCACGTTTCTTAAAGACGTTTCACAACCAACGGATGATTGAGCACTTGATAAAGCCATTTGAGAGATTTTGGAGAGAGTTTTTTGTAAAATGAAAGTATTGGTGAGAGCATTTTTTGATTTTTGAGAGTAGAGATTTTTTTAAGTTGTGATTCAACCAAAATGTCTAATACATATATATACTAACCTAATGGGGGTATAATGGTAAAAATCTCAAAAAGGTAAAAAAAATGGGTCCAAACGACTATATATTAGGTTACGATGATTAGGGTCGATCAATTACATTAAAGGTTAACTTTGATCGAATTACGATGATCAATGTTAAATTATACAACTTGATGGTATTTTACAGGAAATGATGCTTATTAACGGTAAGTTATTTTTGTTTGCACTTAATTATAATCAAATACATTAAGGTAGCGTTCATTTCAAAGAATGAAATAGAATATAAATTGGAAATGGAATTTGAATTGGAATTTAAAAAATAATCAAATCCTATAATGTGTTCGGTTGATATAATTATGAATGGAATTGGAATTTTAAATTTTAAAATGATATAATTACCCTTTAAATCAAACAAGTCTTTGAAGTTCCAATATTAGCTTAAAATACAAAAATAAATTATGACAATCCCGACCCCAACCCCACCCACCATACTCAACATTTCACCCCACCCCCACCCCTACCTCTTATTTTTTATATTTTTTTAAAGCAAATACATGTCATCACTACTCCTACCCCACCCCTACCTCTCAAAAAAGTTTTAAACATAACTACAAATTTTAAACATGCGACATAAACATGTAGTTCAAGATATGACCATAAGTAGTTCAACATATGACTAAAAGTGTTAAACATAACTACAAATTCTTAAACCGACTTTTTCTTAACCAAACTTAACTCAACAACAAAAACCTGATCCAAGTCTCCCTTTCATCTTCACCCAAGCTCTAAAAGGTCATCACCCTAATCTGGTCATCTTTAATCTTTTCAATTGCTTGAAACTTTTCCAATTGAGATAAAGATGTCATTTTTGATAGCTCTTCAGGCATCATCAAAGTTTTCTTTTTGATGTCAAGTTCAAACTTAATAGCTTCACTTAGTTAGGCTAAAGTTTCCTTAAGGCGGTCGGCAAATAAAACAACTGCATCACTAAAACTCTCACACGTTTTCTCCTCTTTCCACGTACACCTGAAGTTTCTTCAAGTTGAAAACTTGAATCTGTACCAACGTTATGGCTAATTTCATCAAACTCCTTATTTACTTGGTGCTCTTCTTCTGCCATGTTCACCTCTTCTTCCATCTCAACCATAGTTTTAGATTTGTTACCCTGAGCTCGATCTTTACCAAATATAACACACATATCTTCATAGTGAGGAAGTTTTTTTACTTTCCATTTACCTGCATGCCGATTCTTCTGTTTCACATGACAAGAATTATATCAAAATTTATATTATTATTAATTTAATTACTATGATGATATTAATAAATAGAAGTGTCTTTCAATTATATTTTCAACCATGTTTTTCATGAGTAATTTCTAACATGGTATTGACCTAGAAGCACTGTTAAGAGTAGTGAATTGCATAAAAATTTTTATGCTCTAACATGGTATTGACCTAGAAGACTCACACAACAAAGTGAAATAGGAAGTGCCAAACCAATTAGAAAGCAATCAAAACAGGCTTTATGAACTAAAACATAATTATACATAATCATAATACAATTCAGATGCTAGTACGTACCTCAAGGTATGATTCCCATACTTGAGTATCAGTAGTGACACTATTCTTTTCTTTATCGTACCCAATTCCGCTAGCTTTTAGCATATCAGAAACAACTCACCAGTCTTTTTTCATTGTTTTGATCCTTGACTCTGTATGGGGTTTACCCAAAATGACCGAGTCCGGAAGTGACTCTTTTAAGGACTCTTCCAAATGCTGTAAATATCCTGTTCTAAAGTCGTTATCAGATTTAAACTTTCCGGTGTTAGTCATGGTTACTAAAGCTTCAACAAGCTTATCATCTTCATTATCAGACCACACTCGATAGTTTCTATTGTTGGTCGACATTCCTGTAAAATTTCAAACCAACATAAATAGCATGACTAACAACTATGTAAAAATTAATATGTCTGTGAATCACATAACAATTATTTAATAATATATCCATCCATAAATAATAACATAACAAACAATAGTTTAATAATCAATGTATTAGTAAACTATTTATGATAAGTTGATAGCACTCCAAGAATCAAACATGCTTTGGGCTAGATTGTTTCTAAACATTGTCCACTCGTTTGACGTCGCAATTTGAGTTATATTATCTCCATCTTCGTTTCCCTCTCCGTCTTCGTTTCCCTCTCCGCCTCCATTCCCGTCTCCATCTTTGTCTCCATTTTCATTTTCATCTTCGTCTTTGTCTTCGTCTTCAAATGGATCTATTGGCATTTCTCTCCTTATAAAATTATGAAGGAGACAACACACCATTATGATCCTATTTTTTGGTCAATAAGATAGTATGAATGGTCTCTCAAAATTTGTTAGGATCTTGTACTGGATGATGTACTAACTGATTAACGTGTATACCGAACCAAATAGTGTGGAATCCTATTTGATTGGCGATCCAATCAGTGAGAACGCACGTAGAAACAATTATGTATTGAATCTAACGTTAAGAATCGATTAGGAATCGATCTACTGCGATCTATGAACTTGGAGTATGATCTTAGAGGTCTCTGGACGGCTAAG
>BJCM01206822.1:0-32077 GCA_018326385.1 Flaveria bidentis | reverse complement strand
AGATTAAAGAAGATAATAATGATATTATCTATGTGTACGTATGATGTATGATCGCATGAAAGTAAAGAATGGTTTTAATGAAAGAAAAGTATGTTTTATTTTATAAAACTAGAACTCACTTAGCAACGCTCACTTTTTATGTGTTTCCAGTTGCCAAGTAATGTTGTTGAGGATGACACTGCGAGGCTACTCAGCTCTTTTGGATTGCATCCATTTATATAGGGTATTTTGTAAAGGATTAACGATGTATTATTTTGCAAAAATTTTTATGATGAAATGAGATGTCACTTTTGAATGTTTCCGCTGCAATATTTTTGTAAGATAAATGAAAATGTATGTTTTATGCGCAATGATTTACCGGTTGGAAGCGTCCGGGGAATGGGGCCTTACAGTAGCTTCGTAATAAATTCCATGATGATATGTTCCCACTTCCACTCCGGTATATCCAAAGGTTGGATCTTCCCATATGGATTCTGATGCTCCGCCTTCACTTGCAAGCAAGCAAGGCACTTACTCACATACTCCACCACATCACGCTTCATACCCGGCCACCGATATTCTTTCTTCATGTCTTAGTACATCTTTGTAGCACCAGGATGAATAGAGTATCGAGTCTTATGAGCTTTGTCCATGATCTTCATACGTACATCCCTAACACGAGGAATCCACATCCATCCGAATTGGGTTCTAACACCGAGTGTGTTTTCACCCAATTCTGTAATCAGAGCTCTTATTCTTTCGGAGTTAAGATGATCTTCTTTCAATGCCTCATCTTGAAACTCTTTGACTTGCTTCATCACATCAGAGGTCATGATCAACTGGTACGCTCTCACCCGAATTGGTTCAGGTCTCCCTTTCCGGTTAAGGGCATCCGCTACCACGTTGGCTTTTCCCGGATGGTAATGGATCTCGCAATCATAATCCTTTATAAGCTCCAAAAATTTCCTCGGCCGCATGTTCAAATTTTTTCTACTCAAAGAAGTAATTCAGGCTCTTGTGCTCGGTGAATATGGTCACTTCGTCCCGGGATGCTCACAACTGGTCAATCATTACACATAAACATATAATTAAATTTATACTTCATAAAACATCACAGCAGAACATTAAAATAACTTTTCGTTTCATGATGCTTTTTCAAAATAATAAAACATTCATTACACAAATTCCTTTGTTCGTATTACAATGCAAAAAAATTAACAAAAGAATGTCATCCTAAATGCCAAGTAGCTGCCCCACGCCATCCTCAGCAATGCTCACCTGCCAACTGGAAAATGCATAAAAAGCAAGCGTTGCTGAGTGCGTTCTAGTTTTAAAATAAAACATACTTTATCATTCATTTAAAAACCTTCCTTTACAATCATACGTGATCATGAATAACACATACACATAGATAATATTATTATTATCTTCATCATTCGTTCGTTCATTCCGTACATTCATCATTAAATCTTTACTTTCATTCGGACCATTGCCATGTGCTTCACCCCACCGTCATGCATAAAGCCGGTACTGGGCCTGAGGTCCTTCATAGACCCCGAACTGTGTGCATGAAGCTGACTCCAGAACCTAGGGTGAGCGGAAAGGGTCCCATACATATGGTCAATTACAAGGATTGGACCCTTGTGTGCATCCTCATGGAGTACTCAACCCACACATAGTTGAGCTGACACCCTTCAATAGGTGTGAACCTCCTATCATACGCTTAATCACACGGATCAAGCCCTAGTGTGCATCCTTCTGTGGTAGCTAACCCGCACACGGTTGAGCTAACACCCTTCATTGGGTGTGAACCTCCATACATATGCTTGCAAGCCTTTCATACTTTCATTCATTCATTCATTACGTTCCTCTTTTCATTATCTTCCACTTTACGTTACATAATACTTTCATTTCATTAATTTACATTCAACGTAAAGCCACGGGAAAATAATCATACATAACAAGGAACACAAGCATAAACAATCAATATCATCGTACATGGCATCATACATACATAACATACATCATACATACCATCATGCATTAGCATCAATCATACATCATAACATGCCCAACATAACCTCTATGACCTTAAAAAGTCAACTTACATAGCCCCCAGGAACCTCCCAAGTCAAAGCCTATATTTCACTTTTTCCCCAAAAAGTCTAAAAATATTCTAAGTGTTCATCCGCACTTCCCCTTTTATTAAATCGCATTTCTTTTACTCATCCGCATTTGTTAATCCGCATTGACTTTACTCATCCGCATTTGTTCATTCGCATTGACTTTACTCATCCGCATTGACTTTCTCATCCGCATTTGTCAATGCTCATCCGCATTTGTCAATGCTCATCCACAATTGTCAATGCTCATCCGCATTTGTCAACACTTAAGCAATTTTTCTAAATTTAGGCATATGAATTACTGTTTGGGTGCATGAGCAGCCTAGGGCACACTTAACAGCAAATTCAGTCCCCAAACACCATCTCTCAAATTCTAAACTTAAATCATGCATTCTAAGCCTTAGAAACACAACCATAACATCATCAAACATGAACATAAACGAATATCACACCATACTCGCAACAAACACACATTCAAACATATGGGTATGAAACCTTAGTTTTATAAAAAGTTCAATCATGCATTTCTAGCCCCAAAATTAGTTAAAAACAT
Organism: Flaveria bidentis; assembly: GCA_018326385.1. Lineage (NCBI taxonomy): Eukaryota > Viridiplantae > Streptophyta > Magnoliopsida > Asterales > Asteraceae > Flaveria > Flaveria bidentis. Next base: position 29,422 of record BJCM01206822.1, on the reverse strand, counting down.
GTAAAAGAGGGGTTCTAGAACTCACCTTAGCAGCTCTTGAGTATGGCTTCTTCCAAACTCGTTTGCAATTGAGTTTAACCACCTAGAAACCACTAAAAACATACACCTGAACACACACAACACACATGAGCATAAACCCAAGGACATAACCGGTTAAGAACACCATAAAACAATGAATTCTTACCTTAAATTCAAATTCTTTCTTGTTCTTCTTTCTAAAATCGAGAGTTTCAGCCCTTTTCTTTCTCTCTGTAATAGATCCGAAGATTTGTGTGTTGTAAGAATAGAATGGGCGGCCATGCCCACTTTACACCAACTTTTCCAACCTTTTGTCCTTTTGACACTTTTTACCCCTTAACTTGGGTAAAATATATTTTCTTTTTTTTCTTCACTTTATTCTTCCTTTCTTTGACTTTAAAAATAACCAGGTGTTATAGTAAAAAAGGATTTAAAGTTGTATTTGACAACAAGAAGTGCTACATGTTGAAGGACTATGTGAGTGAGGAGGATAAAGTTCTTATGTCAGCTTCAAGAAATAACGATTTGTATGTCTTGGATCTATCAAAAGCCTCCACAACTAATCACATGGTTCAATGCTTCTTGTCGAAGGCCACTAAGAGGGACTCAATCTCCGAGCATAGGAGAATGGGACATATTAATCCAATGAAGATGAATCATTTGGTACAGAATGATTTAGTGAATGGAGTAACCGGCCAAAACTTCCAACTTCCAGAATTTTGTGTAGCTTGTAAGAAAAGTTAACAGACCAAGAAGGCTCTTAAGGCAAAGAAAGTTCATTTAATTGATTTTCCTCTTAAGCTTCCACACATGGATCTATTTAGCCTTGTCAATACAAAGAGCATTGGTAGTGACCTGTATTACTTTGTAGTAACGGATGATTACTCAAGGTTCTCTTGGGTAATGTTTTTGAAAGCCATATCAGAAACTTTTGAATTCTTCAAACAACTTGTTACTACATTGGAGTCACTCCACAAGCTGAAAGTAAGACAGATCCGACCAGACAATGGAACTGAATTCAAGAATCAGTGGATGGAGGCATACTGTAGAGAGAGAGAGAGAGAGGAATTGTACATCAATTTACCTCTGCCTACACTCCACAGATGAATGGCGTTGCTGAAAGGAAGAATCGTAGCTTGATAGAGACTTCCAGGACAATGCTAGCTGACTCAAAACTGCCTATTCAATTCTAGAATGAGGCGGTGGCTAGTGCTTGTTACACGCTTAATCAAGTCAAAGTGGTCAAACAACATGGAAAAACACGTTATGAACTGCTCCAGTGACGTAAACCCAACCTGGAGTACCTAGAAACGTTTGTCTCACCATGCATGCTGTTGAAGAAAACTCAGACTACAAACATTTAGTAAGAAGGCAAAAGAAGGTATCTTTCTCGGATACAACATACCAGACAAGAGAGTTTATAACAACTCAATGAGTCAGGTAGAAGTGTGGTGCAACATTGATGTTCAAAGATTCACCACCCCCCTGCTAGAAAAGGACTCTCCTTCTTCTTCGACTATAAGGGATTCTTTAAATCCTTCAATCTACCTCCTTCTCCCACTGAAGATGAGCTGTCAGCAAGGATGATGTATGATGTTCTAAACACAACACCACAAGACTCGACAACATCAGTTCCACTAGACGATTCCTCTAATCCTTTAGGGGGGACTTGATGTAAGCGACTCATCTTCTGATGATGAAGCAGTTGAGACTGCAAATGTGAAACTGGAGGAACATGTTCCCAGAAATTAAAGTACATAAGCATCATGATGCCTTTGATACATCAGAACCTCATACTCTAACAGCTTCAGATACTGAACATGGGTTTCACAATCTGGATAATGAGGTAGTTGTTCCCACCACTCCTAGATCCTGGATAAATGTTTATCATCCCTTGGACAATGTCATTAGGGATGTTAGATCGGGAGTACAGACTAGAAATTAGCTATACTCCGCTGATTATGCCTCAGTAATGGAAAAGGAATATCTTCATGATGGTGCATATCGATGTTTTATGTCTCAATTTGAGCCAAAATATGTGATTGAATCCTTAAACGATGAGGCATGGTTTAGTGCAATTCATGAAGGACTCCTACAGTTCAAGAAATTAGGAGTATGGACCCTTGTGGACAAACCAAAAGGTTCTAAGGTAATTGGTACTAAATGGGTGTTGAAATGCAAGAAAGATGACCAAAGGGTCATAATAAGAAATAAGGCTCGACTTGTAGTTCAAGGATTTCGACAAGTCGAAGGCATAGATTAAAATGAAGTGTTAGCACCGGTGGCAAGGATGGAAGCAATACGTATATTTCTAGCCTATGCATCCTACATGAAGATTAAAGTCTATCAACTAGATGTAAAGAGTGCATTTGTTCATGGTGAAATCTGTGAGATGGTCTATGTCATTCAACCCGAAGGATTTGAGGATCCTTATCATCGGGATAGAGTTTACAAACTGGACAAGGCTCTTTACGGGCTCCATCAAGCCCCTAGAGCCTGGTATGAAAAAATCTCAACTCATCTTGTGAAACACAGTTTTCACAAAGGAGTGATAGACTATACATTGTTTATCAAAGAAAAAGATGGCTATTTACTGCTGGTACAGATTTATGTTGATGACATAATCTTCGGTTTGAAAAACGAAGAATTATGTAAAGAATTTGAATATGTAATGAAAGCAGAAATTGAGATGAGTGCCATGGGGGAGATGAAGTTCTTTCTCGGCTTACAGGTAGATCAAACACCAAAGGGAATCTTCCTACATCATACCAATCATATAGGAGATATCCTTAGTCGATTCGACATGGAGAATGCTTCAGCAGCTGGAACTCTACTTGCCATGAACCATGAGGTGGCACCCGACGAAAATGGTGATCTGGTTGATGCCACCATGTACAGAGGAATGATTGGATCTCTCATGTACCTCACAGCCTCACATCCTAATATCATGTACGCGACGTGTCTTTGCTCTAGATATCAGGCAAAACCAAAAGTAAATCACCTCATCGGGGTCTAAAGGATTTTTCGTTATCTGAAGGGTACTCCAGCACTTGGGTTGTGGTATCCTCATGACGATAACTTTGAGCTTATATCGTATAGTAACTCAGATTACGGCGGTTGCAAAAATGAAATACAAGTCAACATCAGTGGGATGTCAGTTCTTTGGTAGACGGTTAGTCACCTGGCAGTGTAAGAAGCATACCTCCGTTACTCTGTCAACATGTGAAGCTGAATACGTTGCTGCTGCAAGTTGTTGTTCACAAATCATCTGAATTCAACAGCAAATGCGCGACTACGGTTTGCAATTTTCTAACACCCTTATTTTTGTTGATAATTCTGCTGCTATTCCTGTCACTAAAAATCTGGTCCAACACCCTAAAACTAAACACATCGGTATTAAATATCACTTCATACGTGACTGTTTTGAAAAGCCCTTAATCGATGTTGTTAAAATAAATACGGATTTTCAACGTGCCAACCTCTACACTAAAGTATTTGATAAACCTAGGTTTTTATATCTTTTAGAGGTTAATGGTGTGAAAAATAAAAGTGATGTGACTCTGGAAGAAGAAAGTGTTTACTTCTTTTTTATTATATTTTCTTTTATTTATTTTCTGTCTATTAAAAATCCAAAAACACAAAAAGATTTTCGGTTTTAGAATTTTAGGGGGAGAATAGGTTAATTTAGTATTAAATTCATGCAATATTTAATTACTTAAAAAAACGAGGGAGGAGGGTAGCTTAGCTAAAAGAAATGAAATCAAATCTATCATTCTGATTTAATGTTTATAGAAAATGTTAGTACACAAGAAACAAATTGGTTGGGACTTTAAAAGATTTTAAATGATAAAGATACAAAATTCAAAATATAAGTCTAAGAAGTCTAAGCAAAATAAAAGGAAAATGATAGTAAAACTAGTCTGCTACTGAGATAACATAGAGAAAGTAGACCTAGAGGTTGCTAGATCATTATATAATGTGTCGGTAGATTCAAAACAATAGATGAGTAGATCTCATTGGTGGTTTTAAATTCAAACTAAGTTGTTTAACTTGGTGTGGGTTCCCATCTTATCTCTGGTTAACACAATCAACGCAATTCCAATAAGGGTGACGAGCAAAATAAACGCCACAAATGTGTGCGAACGACCATAAAAATGAGCAAAGCACATGAAAAATGCTAAATGCAATCAAGCTAATAACTTATGTTGTTGGTGCGTTATGTGTAAAAAGAAAAATAAATGCTCTAACAAGAAGATAGGTTGTGTGCCTCTCTACTATGCGGTGGCACTGACTTGAGGATAAGCATAACCTAAATATTTTAGAATTCATTGTTGTTTGCGCCTCTCTGCTGTGCGATGGCACTGACCTGAGGCTTGACATCTCTTTGAAAGCTCTTAGAATAGTTTCTTCTTGAAATATACCCATAGACCGCTCAAAAATCTCCGGAGGAATGTTGATTACCATATAAGCATGGGATCCACAAATGCTTATTGAAATAAATAAACCTTAACTCATCACCAATGTGTGTCAAAAATATGTGTATGGATTAAAGAGGACAAGTATACTGACAATCATCGTGAGTTGCAATTCTTGACAGTCAAAATCATTGTATGCATCTTATAGCTCTAGTATAATTTCCTAGAACTGCTATTGACTCCCGGTCAAAACAAGAATCTAGCATGAAAATGGTTTATTAAAATGTCCTATATGATTCTGATATACCTGTATGATTCCATAATGAATTGTTCCGAAAATGATAAAATTAACTTGAAGTTGTGTTGTCCAGGAAGTAAAATCGGTTAGATGTACTCTAATAGGTTTAATTCCATCTCGAATCAAAAATATAAAAAAATTTCTTGTTTTGTTTTAAATTTCAAAGTGTTTTCAAATTTTTTTCTAGTAATTTGTTATGTAGATGTCGGACACTACTACTAGACTTAATCTATAAATCACTCACTCAAAAGGGGTCATGTCCGAGGTGACAAATCCGGTTTTAAAACTAAAAGGATCATGTCTGAGGTGATAAAACGGTTTTAAATTAAAAGGTCATGTCTGAGATGATCATTGGTCAAAAGGTAATTTTTTAAGTGTTTGAAAGTGTGTGAGGTAAAACTCATTATGGGCCAATCGCACGATTGGATCATAAGTATGGGCCAATCGCACGACTGGACAATAAGTATGAGCCAGTCACACAACTGGACCATAAGTATGAGCAAGTCACATGACTGGACCATGAGTATGAGACATCCATGCGATTGGACCATAAGACTAAGCCAATCGTACGAATGGATGAAGGAGTATGAGTCAGTCGCACGACTAAAGCATAAGTATGGGTTTCGTCGCACGACTGAAGCATGAGTATGGGTTCAATCGCACGACTGAAGCATGAGTATGGGTCCAGTCGCACGACTGTACTTTAGAACAGTATAAATAGAGGGTTTGTTCGGTCGCATTCTTTACCACCCTTCAACAACACACCTCATACGCAGACACTCTGCCAAAATTTCATTTGCCTTGATTACTCATTGATAGTGCTTCTAATGGTCGTGCTAATCATCTACATGTACTTTGTGACTAAAATCGAACAAAATGCACAGTGAAATCAAACCCTAACTGACCGAATTGGTTAAAATCAAGAAATCAGTAAAAACCACTCAAATAGACCACTTAAATGAACAAAATACTTCAGTCAGATTCGTAGTCGGAACATCAAGTGTTTGCGAGTCAAATGAGTCTAAACACGACGTCTAACATCAAGTTTTGACCGAGATTCGTAGTCGGATTGTCGAACAGAGTTGTATGCGAATAGACACTCCGAATGAACTTCAGTCGCACGATTGAGCCAGACGTACAATTCAATCGCACGAATGAATCATACGATAATTCAGTCGCACGACTGACTCAACCGCATGGCTTAACACACGACTCACTTCAGTCGCAAGCTCAATCGCACGACTGAACTCAGCCGTAGACTCAATTGCACAACTGAGCTCAGTCATATGGTTCAATCGTACATCCAAACAGTTTAAGTTTCAATTGTCTTCTGTAATGCATAAATCTAACATATATGTCTTGTGTGTTGTAGCAACATGGCTGATAGGTGGACTATGAGCACTAAGCATAACATATGTGCTCATCTTGATGCTTCGACCAGGAATGCTTCTGACTTCACAGGGATCATTGCCTTTCTGCAAAAATAAAGGATCTTCAAGGTTATCTTTGTTTCCTGCACACCGTACAGATCCATTCAACAAGCCTTCTAGGAAAGTGCCAGGGTAGATAGGTCGGTTGAGCCACACCGTATACAGAGCTCCATTTTTGGTCAAGAGATTGAGATTACTGAGGCTGATCTGAGATGGGTCTTAGATTTGGGTGAGAACGGAACCTACCCAACTAGGCTACATCCCCTGACTGTCCGGGGATGCTTCATGAGGATCAAGTACGCTGGTGACATAAATGTCGGCGTACTGAACAAAAGTAACATGTGCCCTCAGTTCAAGTATCTGGCACATGTGATACTGAAGTGTATAGCCTCCAGGTGTGGCGGATTTGACGAGCTCTCCGACCAAATCTAGAATGCATACGTTGCACTGGTACTGAACCACCCGTTCAGTTTCTCTGGCATGATCTTCTCCTATCTGATCGATAGCCTTGAGGATAAAGGCAAGGAAAGGTTGTTTATGTATCCACGCTTCTTACAGAAGATCATAGATGAGAAGCTTCCTATGCTGCCAAAGGAGAGAGATGATGTAGTGGTGCTTGAGGTGATGGATGATACCACCTTAGGCAGGATGAGAGTATACAGGGGGAAGCAGGTGAAGCCCCCTTTCAGGAGATTGTTTGGGCACCTGGCCCATGAGGACTACGTGGTGCCCTCTTGTAAGAGGTGGTGTCACGAAGATAGTGATTCTGATATTGAGCCCTTCATGACTGCCACATCCGATGATGATGATGACGATGATGACCATGATGACAGTCAAGGTGGAGGAGATGCAGGTCCCAGTACTTCACGGGCCATCGATACGTCTACTATATCTTCACCACCTCCACCTACTACTTCTTCTCCTCCAGGTGGATCTGAGTTGGCTGCTATCCATCCTGATTTTCTGATAGAGGAAGAAGAGGAGACAAATGATGAGCCTTTGGTACGGACGGTTGGGAGCCAGGTTGTGGCCACTAAGAGAGGGATCAGGGCGGTTGGTGGACGCCAGGCTGAGTCTAGGGGTGACACTACTAATGTCACAGATCCTTCTTACACCCCGAACCAGCCCAAGAGCCAAGGGGGAGTGCCTGTGGCAAAGGGCTCCAGGAAGAAGAGGATGGCCCAACCTTACAGGACAAAGAGCAAGAGGCTGAGATTCACTTTGATTACTTCTTCTAATACTACTGCCAGCGTCACACCCACAACTACCACTACTCAAGCCACCACCACTACCATCACCACTTCTCCCACAAACCACTATCACTCCATCCACCACTACTACCACAGCCATTTCACCACACCCCACTCACACTCCACCTCCCATATTAACCACACCCAACACTACCACCACCAGCCACCAAGCAGGTCCCTCAACCCACTCTATATTCACCACCGGACCCACTCTACCCCATATTGGGTTAGAGGAATAGCTTGCCAACCTCAACAGCATCATGCTATGGCTGCTTGCCACTGATGAACTACGGGCTACTCAGCTCAACAAGATGATGGAGGTGAATGATGCCCAAGCTAAACAGATAGTGCATCTGAGCGAGAAAAGTGCTCAGTATGAGAGGGCTTTAAGCCATACCCACCATGCACTTACAAGCCAAAATAAGCTGGTGTTGGCATCGGTAAAAAGGATTAAGGAGCTAGAGAAAAAAACAAGAGGATACTCCTAAAGCTGAAAGGATCAAAGTCTAAGCCTCTAAAAATCAAAGATAGTGATGATGATGATGATGATGATGATGGTGATGATGATGATGATGATGATGAGGAGGAGGAGGATGAAGATGACAGTGAGGAGGATGTTGGAGAAGGTGGAATGAGCGGGAAAGATCGAGAGGACGAGGATGACCAGGAAGATGCTGCTGCATCAGCCTCTCCTCAAGCTCAAGAGAGGCGGACCAAACGTAGTCAAGATCAAGGAGCCTGATCCTCTGCTCCTCCGGCTGAAGAACAAAATGATCGAGATAAAAGTAATGATTAGATATTTTGTATTTAAAACTTGTGTACTTGAAGTATATATTACATTAATGTAATTTTTGATCATTTATGTCTGTTTATATCTTAATATTTTATATAATTACTTATGTATGATATGCTTAATGTCTAATCAAACAGATGAAGCTCAATAGACCGATGAATTTGATGTCCAACCCCTTCAGCGGGTCAAGACTCAATTAACCATGATTTTTGACTTACAAGGGATAGTTACAAGGTCTATGAGCTACATGCCAGAGGAGGGAGAGATCATACATGATCTGACGGATGAGCAACTAGCTGAAATATTCAGGCTGAATCCAGATGAGTTGGTCAAAGATGCTCTTACTGTTGACGTGGCAAGTGACAATAAGCTTAGTGATGTCGACGAAATCGAGATAGAGGATGTCACTACTAATCATTATCCTCAGTACGCTGATCTGGACGGAAATGTTATCCCCAACTTGGGTGAAACATTCGACAGTGGTACTTTTTAGAAGCTAAATGAAGTTGAAAAAGAAAAAGAGAAAGAAGCGAGCACCGCCCAAGCTTCAGACGAAAACATTGATCTCAAGAAAACAAAATGGGCAGCCTGTTTTCCTAAGATGAAAGCCTAGCGTGCGCCCCAAAAGCAGAATGCCTGCACAAAGCTTTATAGAGTCAAACATCATCAGAAAGTATCCAGAAAGATAATAGCCTGGGCTTATTTTGAAGATTTGGATGTGTATGCTGTTAAGAGAGAGAAGGGGATTGAGTACTTCAAATATCCTCATGATCTGAAGACTCTTCCTGGTTTTGAGCTCAACCAACTGGCATGCTTAGATCTACTATATGCTAATCCAAGAAAGATGTTAGGTTGGTTTAAGGTAGCATTACAGAATAATACCACACCAGATGGGTAAGCTTCAGACCTCAACAACCGAAGAGGTACATTTGTAGATCTGAAGTGGATCCTATATCTGGAAAGCCTAAAGTCATGCTAAAGTGGAGTCCTTCACGCACAATGTCTAAGATTCCCTTTCAGGAAATGCCTCGGGACTTCACTTCACACTTCAAATGGTGGAATTATGATTGGAGGACGAGTGAAGCAGTCATAGTTCTGAACCGAGATGGAAAGATAGAGACTATCCGGGTATTTGACCCTATGTGGCTTACCAACTTGTCAGCTGAAGATGTCTACACATTATACAAGTGGCAACTGTTCTATGACACGCAAGATATAGTACAAGCTCTACATTTTTAACATGTTATACGACTCTGCTTTTCTTTTGAGATACACGCAGGAGTCACAAGAGAAGAGAAGTACAAGAATTTTCAAGAACATGTAAAGAATGTTAGACAATAGAGTAAACTAGGACCAAGGGAGAGTTTATAGATACATCATGTTCCTAGTTTATGAGCTTAATGTAAAAGTCTTTCATGTCTTACACATATGTAACGAATTGATTCGATGAGATATAATATGTGGTTATAGCTTATTAATGTTTATCTATTTCATATTATTATTGTGTTGAATATGATTCATATGTATGAACTTATTATATAGGTTTGAAGTCATTGTACATAGTTCTTAGTCAATAATGATTGAGAAATGTGTTCAACCATAGTCGGATGAGTCTTCATGCGAATGAACCATACTTATGGACCATACGCATGAATACATCATGCTTGTGGACCAGTCGCACGACTGAACCAGGAGACTGGATTACTCGTACGAATGAGACATAAGATTGACTCAGTCGCACGACTGAATCTTCAATTGTGCGCATGACTCAATCGACCATGCTAATGTTTCGGTCATACGAATGGAAACTACAAACCTATAATACCACTTAATTCATTGAAAACATAAGAATTCAGAAAAATTTGATATACTTAAACCCTAGCCGTCCAGATCACCAAATCCAACTTCATAGTTCGTTCTTGATCGATTCCTACTCGTTCTTAACATTTAGTTTATTCTTATATCAATCGGGTAAACGTTCTCACTAATTGGATCACCAATCAAATAGGATTCCACACTATTTGATCTGGTTTCACGCATTATCAATTAGTATTCCGTATGTACACGGTCTTAACACTACTAAGGTTGGGTCGGTCCTGAGCCTTCAACAACCATCAAAGTGTTGCTTGCAGGAAGGCTTGAAGGTCTGCTCATCAGATGGCCTTTCTTGTTGTCCATCTCTACATGGTATCCATCAAGAATGCCATATAGTTCAGTCATGGTGAGGGAGTTCAAATTTTATGTCCTCTTAATAGAGACACAGTAGAACGTCCACTCATTTAGGAGTGCACTCAAGAATTTTCGAGTGAGATCTCTCAACTCAAGAGCAATTCCGATAGACTAAAAAGAAGAGCTAAGATCCATGTACTTGAAGTATTGTTGGTTGAGGGTCTCTCGAGCAATGTAACTAAAGTTCTTGAACTGCTTTCCCTATCATGGCACCATTTCCACCTGGGGTAACAACCTTTGGTTTGTAGGGGCCACCGACAATAGATTGCCATATTTTTCCATCTTGATACCCGATGAAGCCTTATATGCATTTGCTCCATGATCTAAAGTTTTCAGGGGTGATGATAGGTGCTTTAGTCATCACGCACATGGATTTAGATGAAGCAGAATCTCTTCTAAGAGTTGATGATAATATACTAAGTAATAGAGAACACAAGAAGATAATTTTCAAGGTACTTGTATATATTACTTCTCAACTCAAACTATTATAAGACTCTTACAAACATGTTACAAGAGTTACAATGAGAAACTATACATACTATCACCTACAACCGGATATACTTTGATAATATCTAGAATCCTATTACTAAGCAAATACTACAAAGCTAATGTTAAGGTAACTTAGATAATGTATTTTCCAAGATTTTGGTAGTCATAACATGTCCATGACTTTCCTTTTGTCACCAACTAAAATTGGCAATTGTACTAACTGGCAAAGGTAAACAATGGAATAAAGTATGATCAATTACGTGGGTTTTAACAAAACGCCATGCAGTATATCGGAGGTCTGCACCGGAGTGTCAGAGAAACCATACTTATGTCCACTGGTTCATAGCAGTGTCTTCCGAAGGTTAATTGGCTTCGGAAGAACAAGTTATTCCAAGGCCAATTACACTTCGAAAGACATGCTTCTTCTGAGGCTTGGGGACTTCTTCGGAAGTCATTTGTCTTGAAATCTTCCAAGTCTTGAACTTCAGAAAATAAGACTTTGTCTTTGGAAGTTGGTGTTTTCCTTTGGAAGTTGATATTGAACTTGTCTTCAGAAGTACTTCATTTGACTTCGGAAGTTCCACACTTAGCTTCAAAAGTCCTTTATTTGTTGCACCAAAATAGTCTAAGTATTTGGTTTTTGTTGCACCAGCCTTTCTAGATCCAACAGTGCTTAAAGGATTTTCCATGTCCATATTGAAATATTTTATAACCTTTTTAGTACAATTTGATTGATGCCCCTATATTCCATTATATATATATATATATATATATATATATATATATATATATATATATATATATATATATATATATGTTGCACCAATATAAAGTTACACACACTTAGATTCGGAAGTCCTTTATTTGTTGCACCAAAATAGTCTAAGTGTTTGATTTTAGTTGCACCAGCCTCTTTAGATCCAATAGTGCATAAAGGACTTTCCATGTCCATATTTAAATATTTTATAACCTTTTTAGTATAATTTGATTGATGCCCCTATATTCCGTTATATATATGCTCATTTTGTAAACCAAGACAATATATGGTTTTCCGAGGTATTTCATTTCAAATTTATTCTTTAAAATAATATTATTTCATGTATTTCATTTTACATTCTAATTATATTTAGGTCATCAACAAATACAATTATGATCACATATACTAATATTGTCTTCTTAATAATAGAAGAACAAATAAGATAATGTGTTGCATTACTTATCATCAAATGTTCACTCAAACAATTATATCATATTCTTAAAGATTATTTCAACCCACAAGAACCTTTATAATTTGATTGACTATATTTCTTTTGGTTTTAAACATAATGCTTCATGTTGTTTAAATCCTTCAAAAAAAATTATATAAATGTCACTATCAAATGATCCATATAACTAAGTTGTAACGATATCCATAAGACGTATATATAAAATTTTAAATATTGCTAAATCAATTAAATATATAAAAGCTATTGCATCCATAAAAGAGAATATGTTTACTCTTAGTTCATTCTTGGCCTTTCAGAAAAACCTTCGACTATTACTCTAGCTTTATATCTTGTAACTTTATTTTTCTAGTTTCGGTTTTAACAAAAACCCATATCCCTTATAAGATTTACATAATAGGTTTTATAATAATAGGTCCAAAAACCTTTCCTTTGTATTGTGATTTCGTTTCGCTTGCATAGTATTTTTCCATTTATTTCTTTCATGTTGAATTTGACAATTACTAAAATATTTTAGTTCAGGAACAATATTTTACATTTCATATTGGTTTCATAATGGATGTATATGACCATAGTTGATTGACATCTCTTTTTTATATAACTTACTTCTTCTCAAGGAATGTTTTGATACTTGGTGTTTTATTAGCATCATTTTCCTTAAGATCAGTTTCTTTTTTAGGTGATTTTATTTTTTAAGAAATTTTATCGTTTGATCCAATAGGTTATTCATGTTCCAAACATTTATAAGATTCATGATTCATAGTTTTGTCTATTTTTCCTATTTGGTACTTTAACTCGGGTTGGAGAATTGGCAGCAAGTATATAAGATTTAGTTACTTCTCTTGTATCAATAATGCACTAAGCAATTAATATTCAATTTTTTGCATATGTATTATATTTCAATCTTGTGTCTCATATTGTTTTGTCATTAATCAATATGTAACAATAAAGTCTCATTCCATGAAACATTTGTAACACCCAAATATTTTTTTAAAGACGAGAAAGAAAGAATCAACGTGAATAAAACAAGAAAACAAAATTTAACCCAAGTTGAGGGGAAAAAAGTGTCAAAAGAAAAAAGTATAAATAGTTGGTGCATAAAGTGGGCATGGCTGCCCACACTCCCTGCACACTTCCTTTGATTCGGATTTTCTAGAGAGAGAAAGTGCAGATTTCGGGATTTTGAAGAAGAACAAGAAATTCGAATTCAAGGTAAGAATTCTTGGTTTTAAGATATTCTTCACCGGTCTATGCCTTAGTTATGTGCTTATATGTGTTGTGTGTTCGTTTGTGTGTGTGAATTGGTGGGTTTTAGGTGTTTGAGCTCAAGCAAACGGATTTGAAGGAAGTCATACTCGAAGGATGCTAAGGTGAGTTCTAGAACCCCTTTTTTTACATGTTTTTAACTTATTTTGGGGCTGCAAATGCATGTGTGAATGTTTTTATAAATATGGGTTTTATACCATAAGTGTGTGTATGTGTGAATATGGGTAGGTTATGATTTTGGGTTCTCTTGATGATATGGTGGTGTCATATTCTTGATATGATTCTTAGAATGTAAGAAATAAGCCTAGAACATGATCTATGTTGACTTGGGACTAAATTATGATGATAATAGTATGAGTTAGTTGCCCATGCACCTGGATTAGCCCATGCGCCTAACGGTCGAATTTTCCTAAGGGGTTGTTTGGCAGCCTCTTAATCAGCCTCTTAATGATTCAGATGTCTGAATGGTTCAGCACTTAATGGTTCAGACTATTTGTTTCGCCAGCACATGTCTGAATGGTTAAGAGATTTACCTCTGAATGGTTAAGCATCATACTAATGTTGAATGGTTAAGAGGTCTAATGCTAAATGGTTAAGACATGTTATCTAAATTGGTCAGACATTTATTTTTGAATAGTTAAATTGTATACTAGCTCTTAATGGTTCATGCCTCTTAATAATTTAGTACTTAATGATTCAGACCTCTTATTGGTTTAGCACTTAATCATTCAGAAGTTGCCAAACAACCCATAAGTGTAGTCCCATGCGCCTAAATCCCATACGCCCAAATAGTAGCCATGCACCTATGAATAGGTTGAAATTGACTAAGTGTCCATGCGCATGAAAATCCCATGCGCCTAAGCACTCATGCGCCTGCATAGTGCTCATGCGCCTAGAATTTTGCGAGAAATACTAAGTGTTGGGTCATGCTCCCAAATAATGCCCGTGCACCCAGAACCTATGCACCTAGAAGGCTATGCGCCTGTATAGTACCCATGTGCCTAAGACTTAGAATATTTTTCTGAATTTTGGGGAAAATGTTAATTGTAGGCTTTGACTTGGGAGGTTCCCGGGGTGATGTAAGTTGACTTTATGATCTGATGGGTTATGTTTTGTGTGATGTTATGTAGGGTTATGGTTATGTTCCTTATGATGTATGTTTATTTCGGGGCTTTACATGGTACGATTATGAAAGTAAACGAAAAGTATTATGTAACGTAAAGCGCAAGATATTGAAAAGAGGAACGTACAGGATGAAAGAATGCATGCATTATACAAGCAATGTATGGAGGCTCACACCCAAGGTAGGGTGTTAGCTCAACTGTGTGCGACTTAGCTACCCAGAAGAATCCACACTAGGGTCTAATATTTATGATTGACTATATGTATGGGACCCTTTCTTCTTACCCCGGTACTATGGTCAGGCGACCGGGCATAATGTTTGGGAGTCTATTTATAGATTTTGGCCAAGTACTCCTTTTATGCATGATGGTGGGGTATAGCACATGGCATTGGTCTGGAATGAAAGATGAATGTTAATGACGAATGTATTTGCCCCAGGCCCAAGGGTCAGCTTCGTGCATAATGTCCGGGGTATAGTACATGTCATCGGAAGATAACAAATGATAATGATGACGTATAATGGTGAATGAACAAAAGTTAATGAGCGAATGATGATAGAAAATGATAAGTTATTATTACCTATTTGTGTATATGATGTATAATCACGTATGGAAGTAAAGAATAGTTTTAAAGGGAAGAAAAGTATTTTATTTTATAAAATTAGAACTCATGCAACAACGCTGACTTTTATGTGTTTCCAGTTGGCAGGTAAATGTTGCTAGAGATGGCATGGGGCAACTACTTGGATTATTTTGGATGGCATCCATTTCATGTTATGATAATGTTTTTCTGATCTAATTCAAATCATGATATTTTGTAACTTAAAATTTTTGTATTATTTTGCAAAAGCTAATATATATATATATAAAGGAAATGGTTTGTTTAAAAGAATTCCGTTGCGATGTTTTAGAAATTGTAATGTATATTTTATGTTTTATGTGCAATGATTGTCCAACTGTGAACGTTCTGGGAACGGGGCCTTACAAGTTGGTATCAGAGCCCAAATTTAAGTGAAACGGGTTAAAATTTTCCAAAGAAACCTAAAGTTAAATTGAAAATAGGACAAAGGGAAGGGATGCTTTTAGTAGCTATGTTATGTGGTATATGTGCTTTTAGTTAACCGATATTATGTGCACATGTTATGTGGTATATGTGCTTTTAGTAGATTTAGATACTGATGTAGTTAGGATAGGAAATGCTTGGGGTGTGAAGAGTAAAGTAAGTGGATAATCACAATTGGCCACTGTAATTAGCAACTTACTATACTTGACATAAACTGAGCTATTACCTTGAATGACTGTGTTAGTGTTTGAATCTTATAGCATGTTAGAGGATGTCCCGTGGTAGATCTTCAAAGGCTTCTAGAGGTGGAGGTCGTGGTGGACGTGGTGCTGGACCACGGGTCACGAGAGGAAGGCCTCGAGCTAAAGAGGTGACTCATGAAGAGCCCAAGACCCCTCATCCGGAGGGTGGTGACGAGAGTGCTAACTTGAGGGCCTCAGTGAAGGAGGCTGTTGTAGAGGAGTTTCATCAGGTTATGCAGACGATCTTACCGTTTGTGGTGAATGAAGTGATCAAAATTGTGCGGGAAGGGGAAAAGAAGGAGAGGAATAGTTCCTCGAGAGGGAGAGAGTAGCAGGAGACTAAGACGGTTGTCTCTACTGATGAGGAGGAGGAAGAAGAGCTTGTGCCTGAGGCAGAACGAGGCTGTAATTATGGGGCATTTTAAAGATGCAAGCCCCGACTTTTGACGGAAATAGCACTGTTGATGTTGCTCACCGGTGGGTGAGAAAGATGGAAGTCGTTGTAGATATCAGTGAGTTATGTGAAGATCAGAAGGTGAAATTTGCCACTCACTCATTTGTGGACATGGCCTTATATTGGTGGAACAATATTGTCCAAGTCGAGGGTAGTAGGGTGATTGGAAGGATGAGGTGGAGTGAGTTGAAGAAGCTGGTGATCGAGGAGTTCTGTCCTCACAAGGAGCTCGATAAGGTTGAGAGGGTGTTCTTGCAGGTAGAGGTGAGAACCATGACACATTAGCAGTACACCACTTAGTTTAATAAGATGGCATGACTGGTGCTAGATCAGGTGGCACCCCTGTCACGGAAGATCAAAAGATACATTGAAGGCTTGCCGGCAGATATCCGCAAGCATATGATCGCCGCCTGGCCGAGCACGTTTAGGTCAGTGGTTGATTTGGCGGGAATAATGTATGATGAATGGGAGGTAGTGGTAGTTGAGGTGAGCAAGAAAGGTGGTGGTGACCGGAATTGGAATGGGAAGAGGTTTGGATGGGGTGGCGCCCCGGCAAACAATAAGAATGCATAGGTGGATGACTGGTGTGTGGTCACATATGGTGCAAGGTTGAAAAGGTGTGGTAAATATGGAAAGGAGCATATCGGAGAATGTAGGTAGGGATTGGATGTGTGCTTCAAGTGCTGGAGGACGGGACATATAGCAAAGGATTGTCATGTGGCCAATTGTTTTAACTGTGGCGGGGAGGGGCACATGAGTCTAGAATGCAAGAAGACGAGGGCTGAGAGTTCCAGGGTAGAGAAGAAGACAGGGACCGAGGGACAGAAAGCTAGCGCCAGGGCTTTCACGATGACCAGGGAGGAGGTTAGGACGAACCCCGATGTTATGCCAGATACGTTTCTAGTAAGCCAAACACTTGCTTTTGTGTTATTTGATTCAGGTGCTAGTAGGAGTTTTATTTCTTCTACCTTTTGTGTTAAGTTGCCTATTAGGAGTAGAAGTATTGATGAACCCTTCAATGTAGAAACCGCCATAGGTAAGTCTACTAGGATTTCTGAGATGATAGAAGGTTGTGACATAGAGTTAGAAGGTCATAACTTTCATGTTAGACTATTTGTGATGACCTTAGGTGGTTTCGATTTTGTCCTAGGAATGGATTGGTTGGCGGACTACGTGGCGGGAATTGTGTGCCACAAGAAGATGATTAGATTGACAGCGCCTAACGAAAGTCTAGTGACAATCTACGGTGATCAAGTTACAACGATTTCGAAAGTAATTTCGATGGCGGTGGCGGGAAAATTCATGAGGCGTGGATCTAGTGCCTACTTGGCCTATGTGAAGGATGTGGATACGTCAACTCCACAACTTTCTGATGTATCGCTTGTGTGTGACTCCCCAGATGTATTTCCTGAAGATTTACCAGGTATGCCACCAGACCGCGAGATCAAGTTCCATATTGACTTAATACCGGGTGCCCAACATGTTACTAAGACACCGTATCGGTTGGCTCCGACCGAGATGAAGGAACTGATTGAGCAAGTGCAAGAGTTTCTCGATAATGGGTTCATTAGACCGAGTATCTCTCCTTGGTGTTTATTTAGTTGCTTCTTACTTGGGGTTGGGTTGCGTGTTGATACAACAAGGAAAGGTTATAGCTTATGCATCCCGATAGTTGAAGGTTCATGAGGTTAATTATCCTACTCATGACTTGGAACTAGCAATTGTAGTCTTTGCCTTAAAGATTTAGAGGCAATACCTATACAGGACGAAGTACACAATCTTAACTGACCATAAGAGCTTGAAGTACTTTTTCGAGCAGAAAGACTTGAACATGAGGTATAGGTGATGGCTGGATTTTATAAAGGATTATGATTGTAAAATTTATTATCATCCAAGCAAGGCCAATGTGGTGGCAGATGCCCTTAGCCGAAAGGAGAGACCCGAGCCAATTCAGGTGAAAGCTTATCAGTTGATTATGATATCTGATGTTATGAAACATGTCAAGGAGTTTCAAGATGAGGCGTTGAAATAAGATCATCTTAAATCTGAAATGATAAGAGGTCTAGTCGAGGAGTTGGGTGAAAACACTCTTGGTGTTAGAATTCGATTCAGACGGATGTGGATCCCTCGTCACAGGGATTTACATGGGAAGATCATGGATGAAGCTCATAAGACTCGATACTCCATTCATCCTGGTGCTACTAAGATGTATCAAGACATGAAGACAGATTATTGGTGGTCGGGTATGAAACGCGACATGGCGGAGTATGTGAGTAAGTGCCTTACTTTCTTGCAAGTGAAGGCAAAGCATCAAAAGCCATACGGGAAGATCCAACCGTTGGATATACTGGAGTGGAAGTGGGAGCATATCACCATGGACTTTATCATGAAGCTACCTCATACCATGCGAGGGTATGATGCTATATGGGTAATAGTTAATCATCTGAGAAAGAGTGCTCACTTCCTACCGATCCACGAGACATATTCATTTAAAAGGTTAGTGGAAATATTCATCAAAGAGATTGCGACTCGTCATGGTGTGTTGGTTTCTATTGTGTCTGATTGTGACACCCTGTTTACATCAAAATATTAGAAGACATTTCAAGATGCTATGGGGACGAGGTTACATATAAGCATGGCTTATCATCCATAAATGGATGGTCAGTCGGAAAGGACGATTCAGACGCTAGAAGATATGCTTCGGGCATGCGTCATTGATTTTGGAGGAAGTTGGGATGACCTATTACCGTTAGCTAAGTTCTCATACAATAACAGTTATCATGCCAACATTAGTATGCCTCCTTATGAGATATTATACGGCAGGAGATATAGAACACCTGTGTGTTGAGGTGATATTGGTCAGAAAGAGTTGGGACGCATTTAAGTGATTGAGGCTACGATTGAGAAGCTCGAAAAGATCAAAGCCTTTATGAAGGCAGCCAAAGATAGGCAGAAGTCGTATGCCAGACAAGAGGCGAAGACCGATTGAATTCTAGGTTGGTGATAGAGTTATGTTGAAGTCTCACCTTGGAAAATTATCATTCGGTTGAGAAAGAGGGTCAAGTTGAGACCAAGATACATAGGGCCTTTCTGAATCAATGCTCGAGTAGGAGAGGGGGCCTATAGGCTAGAACTACCTAATGAGTTAAGTGGAATTCACTCGACATTCCATGTATCTCATTTGCGAAAGTGTTTGGCAGATGAGAATATGGTTATACCATTGGAGGATATCGAGGTAGATAAACAGCACAATTATGTGGAGCAACCAGTGGCGATCGTTGATCGTAAGGAAAGGAGGTTAAGGAATAAAGTTGTCCCCCTTGTGCATGTACAGTGGAAGCACAGAAAGGGATCCGAGTCTACGTGGGAGACTAAATAAGAGATGAGGCAGCATTACCCATATCTGTTTAAGGAATAATAGATTTCAGGGACGAAACATATATAAGGGGATGGACTTGTAACACCCGGATATTTTTTTAAAGACGAGAAAAAAGAATAAACGTGAATAAAAGAACAAAACACAATTTAACCCAAGTTGACGGGCTAAAAGTGTCAAAAAGACAAAACTCTAAAAAGTTGGTGCATAAAGTGGGCATGGCCGCCCACTCCTTGCACACTTCCTTTCATTCGGATTTTCTAGAGAGAGAAAGAGCAAAGCTTGAGATTTTGAAGAAGAAGAACAAGAAATTTGAATTCAAGGTAAGAATTCTTGGTTTTAAGATGTTCTTGACCGGCCTATGCCTCAGTTATGTGCTTATGTGTGTTGTGTGTTCGTTTATGTGTGTGAATTGGTGGATTTTAGGTGTTTGAGCTTATAGCAAACGGGTTTGAAAGAAGTCATACTCGAAGGCTGGTAAGGTGAGTTCTAGAACCCCTTTTTATATTTTTTTAACTAATTTTGGGGCTGGAAATGCATGTGTGAATGTTTTTAAAAATTTGGATTTTATACCCGTAAGTGTGTGTATGTGTGAATATGGGTGGGTTTCGATTGTGGGTGCTCTTGATGATATGTTGGTGCCATATTCTTGATATGATGCTTAGAAGGTAAAAAATAAGCCTAGAACATAATGTATGTTGAATTGGGACTGAATTATGATGATAATAGTGTGAGTTAGTTGTCCATGCGCCTGGATTAGCCCATGCGCCTAACGGTCGAATTTTCCTATGTGTAGTCTCATGCGCCCAAATCCCATATGCCCAAATAGTAGCCATGCGCCTAGGAATAGGCTGAAATTGACTAAATGTCCATGCGCCTGAAAAGCCCATGCGCCTAAGCACGTATGTGCCTACATAGTGCTCATGCGCCTAGAATTTTTCCAGAAAGACCAAGTGTTAGGTCATGCGCCCAGAACCTTTTCAGTGTGCTTAAGTGTTCCCATGTGACTGCATAGTACCCATGTGCCTAAGACTTGGAATATTTATCTAAAATTTTATGTTATATGTGATGTTATGTATGGTTATAGTTATAGGTCTTATGATGTATGTTTATTTTCCAGGGCTTTACGTGGTATGAATATGAAAGTAAATGAAAAGTATTATGTAACGTAAAGTAGAAGATAATGAAAAGAGAAACGTAAGGATGAAAGAATGCATGCATTAATGAACAAATGAAAGTAATGAAAAGTCTTGCAAGCAATGTGGGTTAGCTACCCCGAAAGGATCCACACTGGAATCTAATCTTTATGATTGACCATATGTATGGGACCTTTGTTGCCTACCCCGGTACTATGGTCAGACCACCGAGCACAATGTATAGGAATTTATTTATAGATTTTGGCTGAGTAACCGCTTTATGCAACAGGTGGGTATAACACATGGCATTGGCCTGGAATGAAAGATGAATGTTAATGATGAATGTACTTGCCCCAGGCCCAAGGGTCAGCTTCGTGCACAATGTTCGGGGTACAGTACGTGTCATTAGAAGATAATGAATGATAATGATGATGTACGATGGTGAATGAACGAAAGTTAACGAGCGAATGATGAAAGAAAATGATAAGTTATTATTACCTATGTGTATGTATGATATATGATCACGTACGGAAGTACAAATTAGTTTTAAAGGGAGGAATAGTATTTTATTTTATAAAACAATAACTCACTAAGCAACGCTGACCTTTATGTGTTTCCAGTTGCCAGGTAGATGTTGCTGAGGATGGCACAGGGCAACTACTTGGATTATTTTGGATGGCATCCATGTCATGTTATGATAATGTTCTTGTGATCTAATGCAAATCTTGATATTTTGTAACTTAACAATTTTGTATTATTTTGGCAAAAGCAAATATATATAAGCGAAATGTTTTGTTTAAAAGAATTACGTTGCGATGTTTTAGAAATTGTAATGTATATTTTATGTTTTATGTGTGATGATTGTCCAACTATGAGCGTCCCTAGAACGCCGCCTTATAACATTATCTTTTTCTTTTTTATATTTTTCTTCCAATGCCAGGAAATTTGCCTCATAAAAGTGGCAATCAATAAAACATGTTGTAAGGACATTACATATTAAAGGTTCAAGATATCTTATGATGGAAGTTGTTTCATATTGAATATATATTCTTCACTTTCTTTGAGGATCCATTTTTGCGTGTTACGGTAGTGCAATAGTTACATATATTGTACTTCTATAAATTAAAATGCAGGAAATGTTTGGCTCATGGCCAATAATAAGTTGTAAAGGAGAGCATAGATGATTTTCACTTGGTCTCACATGAATGAAGGATCCAACATGTAAAACTACATGATCGCAAATAGAAAAAGGATGTATTGTTCTCATTATTACTAGTCTAGCTATTAAGTATTGACGTTTGATTAATAATTCAACTAAATCATTTTGCGTAGTGCATGAGAAAAAAGGTGGTCAACAACAATTCACTTGCAATAATCATTAAAAGCATTTAATATAAAGCCCTACTATTTTAATAGTGTAATTAAAAAATGTGCTCATAACTCAATAACTTGAGCAAAAACTTTTAGCAAATGCAACATTATAAGTTGATAACAAAGAGACATGAGACCATTTGCTTGATGCATCTATTAGGATAACGTAGCATCTAAATGGTTCACATAGTAGATAAATTGGTTCACATATATTACCTTGAATTCTTTCAAAAAAATATAAATAATTCCTTTTCAATACTCAATAGGAAAGGTCTAGTAATTAGCTTTCCAAGAGAGCAAGATGTACACATTTGATTGTGTGATCTTTTGATCTTTTAATGGATGTTCGTGTGTAATCATTGTAGATCCCGGATAGCCTTATCTAGCATGTCTTAACTTTAATATTTCAGGATCACAAAAGTTCTCTTTAACTACTAAATATACTTGAGGCAAATTAATATATGTATAATGCAAACTAGAAAGGAGATTGGTAGTTTTTTAATATGTGACTTTTGCTTATGATATGAAAATGTTTTTCATTTTTAACAATCATTGACTAAGTATCATACCTATTATGATATACGATTTGAAACTTAACAAGTTTCTCTTTAATCTTGAAAAAATAAAGCATCTTCTATTGAAAGATTTGTACCATTTGGTAAATCAAACTCCTTTTATCAAGTTTGTAGGACTAGATATTGTATTAGTAGTTTCTTTTGTTGGTTTTATTTCATAAAATATGTCTTGGATCTAAGTATAGTGTATGTGACTCCACTATTTGCTACGCATATATCACCTCTATTTTTTATTCATGTGCTCTAGTAAGATTTAATTTAAATCTTCAAATATGAATAAAACTAAGGTGTATAATAAAGTTATTATTCTTTTCAACAAGAATGTTCATTCATCTAGTGAAAATAATACTTGAAATAACATTAATTAAACACGATTAAAGATAGTTATAATAAAAGATATACATAATTGTTTTATATAATTATTATGATCTAATAACATATCTTTTAACATTTCAAGTTAACGTTAAAATCTGATATATTCAGCTTAATGTTGATATCTCAAAGTTATCTACTTGAATTGTCATAATTTTACAATGTACCAACGTTATCTTTAAATATATTTTGGTGGCTAGAATTGATAGTTATTTAACCATAATTGCTAGCACGTGGAGGATTACCTTGACAATTATTTAAATAGGTTTTTGTCAAAATGGCCACGGCCACGTCCATGACCTTGTACCTGTTTATATCTAAAGTTTATGTTGTCATTACTCTTAACAACATTTACTTCTGGAATTGCTAGTGAATCTGTGAGACGAGCTTTATGATTTTTCACTAACGCCTTGTTGTTCTCTCTACTACAAGGAAATATAAAGTTAGATTAGAAACTTTCTTAAATTTTAACAATCTGTATAGACTAGAAACTTTCTTAAAATTTAATAATCTATATTAGTTTTGCAGACTCATATTTGATACATGAAATATGGGTAAAGATTTTTTTCAACATATTTTTCTCAGTAATAATATGCCCACATAACTAGAGCATTGAGCATGTTCTCAATACAGTAGAGACATGCTCATTTACTTTTATAATACTCTAAAACTTTAGTTATTCCATTCATCTCTAACATCATCAAGTAAAAATTACTTATGATAGATTAAATATTTTTGCAAGTCTTTTTATAAGTTATATGGATCATCAAAATTTAAGTATTCTAACTATAGCATTACGTATATGTGTTTATGCAAAACATCAACTTTTAGTTTGTCTTTGTTTTGAGCAAGCATTCCTCTTGTATTGTTTCTAAACCACATATTGATTAAATATGTATTTTTACAGGAGCCATTGACAACGTATAATAATCTTAATTAAGCAAGTTTTGCATTGTTTGACATTTGTGTTTGCTAAACATAATTAAGCAAAGAATAACATAAATATTAGAATCTATATATATATATATATATATATCAATAAACATTACGGCATAATAGAGTAGTAGAACTATAAACATATACAATCATTAGAAAATGTTAAATCT
The DNA here is from genome assembly GCA_018326385.1 of Flaveria bidentis. Taxonomy (NCBI): domain Eukaryota; kingdom Viridiplantae; phylum Streptophyta; class Magnoliopsida; order Asterales; family Asteraceae; genus Flaveria; species Flaveria bidentis. The sequence continues at coordinate 5,195 of BJCM01206822.1, read as the reverse complement.
TTTAGGTTGTAGTTCAACAATGAGGATAAAAATTAAAATGAGCATTATGATAGCCAACACTAACACTAAGTGAATAATATTTGAAAAGTTGTTTGGAATAAACTTAAGAAAAGAAATAATTTGTTTATTGTAAACGAGAAGAGTAGATAATTATTGATTTATAGTAAAAAATATTACCTTTTGCAACGGCTATGTAACCATTTACAACAACTATATAACCATTTATAACTATATAACCGTTGTGTATTTATGTGTGTATATTTAGAATAATTTTAAATAAAATGGATAATTATAAGATTTGGATATAATGAATATCAAGAGAGAACAAGAATAAAAATGTTAGGATAAAAATATTATTTTAGTACGAATAAACGTTATAAAACAAAATTAAACATTAGTTGCTTAAGTAAAAGTTAGCGGTTGTTTGACAATATTTGAATTAGTAAGTGCTTGACGAGTGAAAGATCTAATTGGTTAAAAGACTTAAAATCAATAAGAGCTGAACCAGTAAATACTATTTGGTTGAATCTATGAATGACTATATAAAATACATATTCACCTTTGTTATTAACCCTAAAGTGGTGGTGGAGGAGGTGGCAAACAGACTAATTACTATTTGTATTTGAGAGGATATGGATGGGTAAAGTGGTCTCTTATTTCTTTAACGTACATCTCTATAAAACTAAATTATTAAGAGACAAACTAAACCATTAAGAGGTGTTCTTGAGATGAAACAAACACATTTAATGTTGACTGTTCCAGATGTAAACTGTTAATAATTCCATCAATACCCTACCAAACAACTCTTTAGTTAACATAAAAAATATTACTTGTATAATTAAAAGTTTGACATATAAGGAAAAGTTAGTTAATATAAAAAGAAATGTTGATTGCATAAATAAAATTAGATGCATAAATAAAATTAGTATGTAAGTAGTCTTATTGTTGTCAAAATATTCATAATAAAATGTCTTTTATGTTTACTTTATTTATTTTAGTTATCTTTTCAATATAATATTATATAATTTATTGCTATAGTGTATACCTTGCTTAATGAATGAATTCATGCTTTATTAATCTTCTTAATTAAAATATAAGAGTTTTTGTGTTGATAACGTGTTATAATATAATTATAATTAATATAAAATTAATGTTATAACTTAAAAACTTTAAAAAAATTATAAAAGAAGAAGTTATGTAATCGTAAACAAAAGGTGTATTGTTTTCATCTGCAATAAGATTGTATATATATTATAAAGATCCATTATTATAATAATTCATAATAATTATATATATTAAAAAGTTTCATATTTGTAGAATGAGGAAGTTTATCTTTTGATGATTAAATGTCCAACGAGGCGACAAAGACGATGGAGGCTTCCATATCCTTAGTCAAAATGTAGCAACTTATTCTCGCGTTCACACTTCAACTCCCACGTCTTGTCTTTCATTAATACCATCATAATCTATTTCTATATTTTCCAAAGGACTTTCGTAAAGAGGTAAAACTTTAAAATAAACAATAGCATTACTCACTTTGATGGTTTTTAGAGTTTAGTATAGGATTCGACCTTATCGAATATAGTCTAATGGTTCGTTTGATGATTCTATAAGTTTGAAACCAATCATGAATGATTTTTTGTCTAGTGGTTAACAGAAGATGATAAGAAGTTTTGTTTTTTTGTAAGTTCAAGATTCAATCCTAAATATTATTATACTTGATTATACTAACAAATAATAATTAACCAACTATTCAAAAACAATAATAATGATAATAACTTCAAACCAATCATTTCTGCTTTATTATGCTACTATTTTTAAACTAATTTACTACATGTCTATATTATGTAATTGAATCATATTTATTCTTTTATATGTTCTAATTAAGTAATTAAAGTTTAAAAGTATTCCAACTAGGTTACTAATATTTTTATTTTTTCCAATCAGATCATTAATGTTTTAGAAGTATTATAATTAGGTTACTCATATTTTCTAATTGTTTTAAATAATTCACAATTTTTTTAAAATAATTCAATTTTTTATAAATATTGTTAATTTAAAAAAACTTCATTTTTTTAAATTTTTTGCAACTTAAAATCAATTAATTAGAACAATTCTGAAACTTTAGTGATTAGATTGTGGTAAATATTTTATGAATAACCTAATTGGAACAAAAAATTTTTATGAGTGACTTAATTAAAACAATTGTAAAACTTGATTATTATTTTATAAAGTTACTCATTTTTACATATATAACCCTTTATAATAAAACAAAATAAGAAAAAAAAACATGTAAAACAATTAAAGACAACATGTGAAAACCGATCCATTTTGATTGACGTGGTTGGTTCAGCTTGCCTAACAAACCGATTTGGTTTGTCGTTATTTAGGATCATAAACTATATCTTTTAAAATACTTCACATACCACTAAGCTTTAAAGGACGGTTTAATGATAAACTTTCACTAAATTTACTGGCAACCATATCTAATGGAAATGGAAAAGAACACTCCTACTTCTAAATTCCTTTTCTAGATAAACTAACAGCTAGAGCGTTATCGCATCTTAATTATTCAATTGTTAAATTGTTCAGTAAATATTTTATATATTAAAGCTAGCTGTTAAATCTTTATATATTGTATTATTATTTAAATGTAGTTATGTGTGTATATTATTGTATCATGATTATTAACTTATTATTCAAAAAGTAATACAATTTAAAAAATATTGAAAAAAACATGTTTAAAACAACAAACAGTCAAAATCACACACTTTATGTGTCATTTTAACCAACCTACCTGATCGATTTGATTTTTCATTTTACAAGATCATAATTAACAGAACCAGAATCTTCATGAAAATCCACATGTACACCTACACCCCTAATTTCTAATTTCTAATCACCTTTTATAGATAAACAAACATTTAGATGTCACACCATTATCGCAGTTTATACCTTCAATATAAACACTTTTATAAACGTACAATGTAAACACAATTCATTGAACCTCAATTCTACAAGTACATATTTAAACTTATTTATTCAGAAATATAAAATCTGTTCAAAATTCATCCAAATGTAACAACACCCTAGGCTCTACTCCATCCTACAGCTCACAGGACAAGTAACAAAGCACAAAGTACAACACACCAAAGCAACAAAACTTAAACCAGCTAAACAAAAGCACAAAGCTCAGGAACAAACGAGAACCATCTGAACCCACAACTCCATTTTTGAGGAATCGCAGGGCACTTAGGCAACCAATGCCATGTTCTTCTTGAAACTTTATAATACAAAACCTCAGGCCAATTGTAACAACACACACAGATCATCCCTTGATGCCAAAAGCAGTATATATGCTCGTAGTTATGGTAGCAAACAGACCCAAATTTCCTACACATAAGCTCCGGCACACTGTCGATTTCATCCCATCTCCGATCAACTTCATCAAACCCCCAAATCTTCATGCTTTTCGAGATCCCATTTCGCCCAATTCCACCAAACATGAACAATCTGTAGCTTTTTTCATCGTCTCTACCGCCGCTGGCTGCTGCTAATCGGACGAACGTCAGCTCATCCGGCAAACCCACTTCCAAAATCTCCCAATTCCCCGTTTGCAGATCGAAATTCGCCACCAAAACGGGCTCTCGAGTCGCGAAATACAGCGACCCATTGAAGAACACCCCTTGTTGGTGGTAACTGTACCCTAGGGTTCGCTGCATCCCCTCGTATCTGGTCCAAGTACGAGATCTTGAGTCGTATACGTACGCAAAACTGTTGGAAGAAGACGAACCAGAGGATAAGCAGAATAATTTATACCCATTTGGGTTTGTGATTAGCGTAGGGAGCTCAAAGGCGAAGGGGAATTCAGGGAATTCGATGGTTCTAGAACACCGTGACAGGAGGTTGTAGACGACGAAGGCGGAGGAGGAGGAGTCCGGCACGGCGGAGAAGCAGAGGAGGCAGGCGGCGGTGGAAATCAGCGGCGCAAACGACAGCGATCGGGACACCGGGAGGCTGAAATCACGCCACGTGTTCCGAACGGTGTCGTACAACAGGTAATCGGAGGACCGGGGGTGAGATAACAGCAAAAAGGAGCAGATTGATGAAGAAGACGAGATGGTGTTGGTGTGTTTGGAGATAAAGAGTGGGGAGAAGATGAGTGATCGGAAGTATTTGCAGGTGGGTCGAAGTGATAAAAACGTTTTGAGGGGTAGTAAAGAAAGGATCCGTTCGAGGAGTTCGATGGGGATTTTGCTCCAGATTTTCCGATCCATGTTCTGCCGGTATGTCGCCGGAAATGATCGGTGGGTGTTGCAGGCGACGGTGAGGTCCATCGGTGGTGTGAATTGAGGTTGTGGAGAAGGGGGCGGAGGGGGTTGCAAGTTACAACGAAGGGTCTGTTTAAAGGTATTTATATTAGGGGGAAAAGTAATCGTATTGTTTAGTCAGTGGTTTTGGATTCTGTGCATGTCTCACCTTTTGCTATAAACGAATTGGTACACGCGTAGAGGCGTAGGGTCTACTTAGGGGTTTTTTGTTTTTGAGCTGACCCGACTGACTGGGTTGACATGGCTGACCGGCTGATTCGGTAAATGGGTCAATCCGTTTGATTTCAGCTTCGAGCCCGGCTGGCCGGGACTCTAGTGCTGACCCTGACCTTAAAAACAATGTGTTGACCGGCTGACCCGCAGGCCGCAACCCCTCGCGACCCGTAGGCCGCAACCCCTCGCGACCCGCAGGCCGCCACCCCGATTGACAAATATAGTTGACGGATTGACAAATATAGTTTAACGTTTTATATTTATTGTGTAAAAATGAGTGAGTTATATTGATGTCAAAAAAGAAAAAACTTATTTTTGTAAAAATTCCAACCAACGCTTTGGACACCCGTGATGGGTTTGATGGACCATAATCAAAGTTATTTAACCATTTAAACATGAAAAACGTAGCGGATAAAAGCCCTAACATTATGATTCATAATCTGAAAATTTAAGGTTCTTTACTTTGTTTTAACAAACCCAAGAGCATAGGATCATTCATATGTGTTTGAACAAGCTATCAACAAGATATAACAACCAAAAGGGAACAATGAAACTACCTTTCAAAGCTGCTGAAAAATGACAATGAACTACCTTCAAAAGAGGGCTGCTGAAAACGGGATTTAAGTGAAGATTGTGATGTTCTTGAACAGC
>BJCM01206820.1:0-23522 GCA_018326385.1 Flaveria bidentis | reverse complement strand
TATATTTTATAGAAATTGCGTACAACCGAACACGGGTTCGCTTGTTTTCAAACACAAATAAACACGAGTTTATTTTGTTAAAATGAAATTATCTAATTAGAAATGTCGAGATTGTGTTTGTGAATGTGTTTCAAATATTTGTTATAAGTGATGGCCGATCATCAATTGAGCAGTGTACCTGATCAGAGAACCTGTTCCTCAAGTTTGTAGAAGATACCGAGCTAGAAATCCTCCTTCTACATTTTCTGAAACACTCAAGATTAGAGATTTGGGAAAACTATTTTAATATCCACACAAAGGTTGCATTAAAAAAGGAAGAGTACATAAATAGGGTGAGCTTTATGAGATGAATAATTTTTCTCATCAGATTCAGAAAGCTTCAGTTTGAAGATCTTTCTAATATTGACTTCTTAGTGCTGAATTCGTATGAAGACTTGATAATGATAGACTAAGGGGGAGTATTGTTGGAGCTGTACAAGATAGTCTATATTATCAACATAGTCAAATTCAACAAAAGTCAACGTCACGATCAAAGTCAACAAAAGTCAAACTCGACACGTTCGAGATGAAGAACCGAGACGAGATGTTGAAGATTTAAATGACTAGGAGTTTTATGTAATAAATATATTTTATGTGAACAAAATATATTTTATTATGTTTGAGTCATGTTTTAGTCTAGTTATATAGTCTAGGGGTTATGTGTAAATATGAAAACTTAGACTAGACTATAAATAGCCTAATTGTAATTAGAATTAGGCCAATGGTTGAATAACCACAAGATTGATGGATTACTTGTAAAACACATTATTAGCAATCTAATTGAAGATCAAAAGGGTTTTGATTGTGATTATCATATTTTGATCTATAATCTTCATGATTTGATTCAAGTGTAATTATCCTGGATTAATAGTGTGTTTACGTGTAACATTACAACATGATAAATATGAGGAGTAGTGCATTGGGTTATGTTAAACATGTTGTGAGTTATTCAAACGTGTTTATGTGTGTGGGATAATATGTGGGTGTGATTTCATTATGCGTGATAGATTGAAACGATGTGTGCGTAAGGGTGTTCAATAAATCCGATATTCGAAAATATTTGAAATCCGATCTGTATCCAAATCCGAATAAACCGATCTGAATCCTTATTTGGATATTCGGATCGAATCTCATCCGAATTCAAATTTCTTATTTGGATTTCGGATATCATAATTATTTTTATTCAAATTATTCGGATATTCGATTAATCCAGATAAGTATTCAACTATTTTTCTAGCGTAATACTCATTACCCAACTACCTATTATCTTTTCAACTCAATATTCAAGAATTTTGACACATTACAATTCTCTAATCCTAAACAATTATACAATAATCGATTATTGTTTAAAATTAGAGATTCTAATATTCTGGTTTGTACCATTACCTTTTATGTTTTTATTTTGTTCAAGTCAAATTTGTATTGTTTGGTTTCATATTTTATTGTTATTTTAAAGTTTAAAATGTTAAGAATAAAAAATTAACCAAAAAAAACTAGGAACCAAAAAAATAAGTAAATTTGTTATTTAATTTATTCAAATTATTTGTATAAGTTCAAATTATTAGGATATATCCGAATCCGATTCGAATTGAGTTCAGATATATTTGGATCGGATAGAGATATTCTAATTCATATCAAATCGGATTTCGAATAGAATCATGAAATTTTGAAATCCGAATAATCTGATCTGAATAATCCGAATAATCCGTTACCTGATCTGATAAACACTCATATGTGCGTGTAATGTGTGTTTAGTGAGTTGTATGTTTATGTGATTGGAATGACTTGAGATGTAAATAGTTATACTAGTGAAGTTAGTGTGAATGGAATTTTATAGGTGAGTTTATATGAACTTGTCTGTAAGGGATATCATGTAAGAATTTTCATTTGAATGCATACATGAGCTTGTGTAACAATATTTATGCAAGTTAATTTCTAAAAGTGTGTAAGTTAACATTAATACACGAGTTGTGATAAAAAGAAACATGATTAAAATAAAACATGGGTGAATAGCTAATTGTAGATTGTTACACCCATAGTATGGGTTACATATTGTTGTGCGTGTACTTAATATTGTTAGTATTAGTGAGAAGTCCATGTAATATTGCAAATGAGTGTGTGAGAAGTCCATTCCGGCGAATATGGAGTCCATGTTGGAGCCACAAGTGTGTAAAGTCTTTTTTGATGGTAAACCCATCTGGGTTATACATTATTAATGAGTCAACCACAGTTAGTATAATTTATGTCTATGTATATAACACCTGAGCGTAAGTGTCTTTCCACAAACAAGTGAGATAAAAGATATGTTTTCCAAATAGGTATGAGTTTTAAACAATGAGAAAGAAATGTAAGTTACAATGACCAATGTGGGTCTAGAGTCTGTATGACTAGTTTGAGACGTGTGTGTGCATCAGAAGTGCATGCAATGTCTATATGGGTGTTGTTGTACATCATTAATCAATTGTTTTGAATATTTAAATGATATCCTGATAAGCAAGTGTGTTTTTAAATTATTTACTTGCTCATAAAAACTGTCATGTTTTAGCATATGTTTTAGCATATGTTACAAGGTAAATCTAGGTGAGTAGTCTCAAGTAAGACGAGCAATAACTCAAATTTAGGAATATTCAGTGTGTGTTATGTTTTAAAGTGTGAAAACTTCATGTAATATTATGCAACATGATGTGTATTAAAAGTCTCTCTTCTATGTGTGAAAAGTAAACCCAACAACCTTGTCATATCCCTAATTTTAAGACACGATAACGTAATTAAGCACGTGGCGTTTAAAGTTGTTTTTGGATGAGTTTAATGGACAGTAAGAATCTTGACAACTAATTTTATTAACACCAAATAAAAGTTATTTTTAATTAAAAATAAAACAAACACGATAAGCTTTATTAATTAAAAAGTAAATTACACAAATCGTTCATGTTTAAGAGTTTTACTCAAATTTTACATTTTATCTTTGTGATTGAAAAATTACAGGTTGAATCTTAACGTTTGAAATAAGTAACACATTTTGTCCCTAGATCAAATGACCATTAATTTATTATGTTAAGTTGCATCAAATTGACCATTTTATCATTTTTTTCCTTAATCCAATCTCAATCATAACCATCACTCCTTGCTATCATCATAGAATAAAATTAACGATCATTTGATCTAAAGACGAACATGTTATTTTTTTAAACTTTAAAACTAAATCTGTTATTTTTCAATTACATACATATGAAATTTAAGTAAATATCAAATCCGTGTAATTAGCTCCTAATTAAAATTTAAATTAAGAAAAAAAAAACATAGTATACTAAGATGACCATAGCATGATGATTCGATAATGATTAATGAAATTTCCTCTTTTTAACGTTTCTTCCTGGTGTGCGCAGTGCGCCTCTCGTTCCATTTCACCTTTACTTTCTCTTTCTCTTTCTCTTTCTCTTTCTCTTTCTCTTTCTCTTTCTGTCACCACCACCACCACTGCAAATCAATCTCCACCGTACCCACAAAAACCCTATTTCCATTTCTCCCATTCACACACACACACACACACTACTCCTATACACTTCATTCATCAATTCATCATCACCACCAACATTCAGCCCTAGATCTCCTTCATTCACCACTATCTTCACTGCATTGCAATCCATGGAAGCACCTCCGTCCATTCTGCTCGCTCTATCCATAACGCTGGTGCTTCTCTTAGCAGAATGGGGCTTATCGGCACAATCACAGGCGACGTACTCTTCGACACTGATTCATCGGTTTTCTGGTGAAATGAGAGCTCTTAGGGCTTTGACGGAGGGGAGCTTAGGTTACTACCGGAAGGTTGTGGATAATGAGGTTGAAAGGCAGAAGATGAACGTTGGGTCTCGGCGTCAGCTACTGTTTCCGTCTGCCGGCAGCAAGACTATGTCTGGTGGAAATGACCTTGGATGGTTAAGTTTCTTACTTCTTCTTTGTTAACTTTTTCAGTAGTTTTTATGTATGATTGAAAGTAGATCGGTACTCATAGTTAGTTAGCAACATGTGCTTTAAGGAACTTTACTTTTTTGCACTTTAGAATTTTCACACAAATGGATTGAAGAAGATTTGTTTAACTAACAATATCCCCATGTGTTTGATGAAAATTTGCTTTTTGAAAAAGTGTTTCTTTCTCTTTAAAAGAATTGAGTTTCGGATATATGGTAAAAATCAAATGATGTCGGCTTACTTGAATTTTGAGGACATTAGGACTAGATGATTATTATACAATAACCTAAACACTCTATAAAGGAATTATGGTGTGTGATTCGGAATGAATTCCATTAATGATGAGATCCCTTTAAATAGGGAATTATACAACCAAAATTTAAGGAGCAGATATACATCATCACAGTTATAAACTAATTCAAATACTAATACTATAACACAAATCAAATACTAATACTATCACACAATATCAGCCGATATAATCGGCTGATGATTTATATCGCTAAGACACCCTCTCAGTTTGAGCGGGCGGAGGACAGACGCTCAAGCTGGATCTAAATGACTGGAACAGCTGCCGTGGGAGCCCTATAGTGAAAATATCCGCATATTGCAAAGAGGAAGGCACATGAAGAACGTGAATGTGACCGACACGAACTTTATCACGAACAAAATGTATGTCAATTTCGATGTGCTTCGTCTGTTGATGTTGAACTGGATTATTGGAAAGATACACTGCTGAGACGTTGTCACAATACACAACGGAGGCATGGGTAAGAGGCGTGTGCAGCTCAAGAAGCAAGTTGTGGATCCATGTGGCTTCGGCTACCGCATTCGCCACATCCCTGTATTCGGCTTCGGCGCTGGAGCGTGAGACAGTGGGCTGCCGTTTAGAGGACCACGAGATTAGATTATCGCCTAAGAAGACACAATATCCCGAAGTTGAGCGACGGGAGTCTGGGCAACCGCCCCAGTCAGCATCAGAATAGGCCACCAAGGAATGAGATGTTGATTTAATGATACGTATACCATACTCAATCGTCCCCTGAATATAACGGATAATCCTCTTCATGAAAGCAAAATGAGGCTCTTGAGGCTCATGCATAAACAAGCATACTTGCTGAACTGCGTAGGAGATGTCGGGTCTCGTAAAGGTTAGATACTGCAAAGCTCCTGCGAGGCTTCGATATAATGTGGGATCCGAGAATAACAGACCATCGGTACTGCTTAGTTTAGCCGAGAGGTCTACGGGAGTTGTGCATGGTTTGCATGTTGACATTGAGGCTCGAGCGATTATATCCTTTGCATATTGAGCTTGTGAAAGGAAAATACCGTGGGATTGTTGGGTAACTTTGATGCCTAAGAAGTGATGTAAGTGACCCAAATCAGTCATAGCAAACTCCCGTGACAAAGTGGCAATAATATGACGTAAAAGTTTGTCATTAGAAGCGGTGAGAATTATGTCATCCACGTACAAAGGATAAAGGTCACCGGTGCTGTTGTGACGGGATAGCAACCTCCTAGTTTTGAGATCCTTCAAGGAAAAGCCAAAAGGGTCAAATTCAATAGAAACTTGATTATCACGAGTAAAACGTCTGACCGAAATAAGATTTTTAATAACATGTGGGCTGTAAAGGACGTTTGGAAGGACATATGTTGGGTTTGGTAGGTGATGAAAGCCCGTGCCCGATCCATGTATTGGTAAAAAATTGCCATTGCCCACCAATAATTTACTACAAACAGGAGTAGAATGTGGGATTAGTAACTTACCGTGGTCATGGGTGACATGAGATTCTACTCCTGTATCCATGATGTCCGAAGCCCAAGAAGAAGACGGCTGTTGCATCTGCATGTTACTGAATGCGGTGTTGAGATCGGAAGGGCTCAGTGCATTGTAAACGCCCTGTGGGGAAGGACTATACCCGTTGAACTGTTGTGGAAACCCAGAATAATGGGCCTGAGATTGGGCTGCCGAGTGCTGTAGAGGGTTGTTATTGGGCCGCCATTGTTGCTGGGTTGGATAGGGGCATGGTGGAGGTGTCCACCAAGCCCAGTTAGGGAACCCGGGCTGCTGAGAGAATCCCGATTGCTGCTGCTGTTGGCCGGTCCAGGAAGACGCGGGCTGCCTGTGATTGTTACCACGTCCTCTGCCACTGCGGCGGTTTCAGGACCCACGGCCCCGACCCCGACCACGAGAGGAAGAGGAGTTGGTGTCGGAAGGCTGAACCGGTTGGTTGTTTGGAGGGGTTACTTGAGCAGATGTGGCGGCCAGAACGGTAGGGTGAGACCCGTTTTGGGCTTCGAGGCGCAAGACTTCATCATTCAGCATATTAACGTCTTGATCCCAATTGACGCCGTTCTGATTAGTAAGGGCAGCAGTGGTGTTATACTCGGCTGGGAGACCCCGCACCAGTTGAAGAACAAGGCGGGACTCAGTGACAGGAACATCGACTTCGGCTAGTTGGTTTGCAAGGTCAGTTAAACGCTGACAGTAGTCTTCAACGGAGGAACAAGCGGATAAAGACAGGTTGCAAAACTTGGTTTCCAATGAGACAGCGCGAGCCTTCTTGTTGCTGAGGTAGATTTTCTCGAGTTTGGACCAGGCTGCACGAGCCGTAGTAGTGCTGCCGTCCATGACTCGTTTAAGGAGGTCATCGGAGATAGTGCTGAATATCCATTGGAGCACGAGCGCATCAATTTCTGTCCAGGCTGCATGATCAGCGGATGATGATGCTGGAGGATCGGTATCGTCAATATGATCCATCACCTTGTAGGCGACGGCATGTAAGCGAAACAACCTGATCCATTGAGAATACGTGACATTGGTGCCGTCTAAGGTGCGGATCTTGCTCTGTATATTCGTTACAGAGTATGTAGGATGTAAGGATTGGGGTTTTAGGGGCGGTGCTGCAGTTTCTTTAGTCATGTTAATGACTTGGTCGGACGTATCCGAGAAAAAAAACAAAAGAGATGGCGGAAGGGGAGAAAAAAAAGGATATCAGAATAGCTCTGATACCATAAAGGAATTATGGTGTGTGATTCTGAATGAATTCCAATGATGATGAGATCCCTTTAAATAGGGAATTATACAACCGAAATTTAAGGAGCAGATATACATCATCACAGTTATAAACTAATTCAAATACTAATACTATAACACAAATCAAATGCTAATACTATCACACAATATCAGCCGATATAATCGGCTGATGATGTATATCGCTAAGACTCTATTTGTTAGAAAAGGTGTCTTTAATTACTGTGAATGATGTAGAAGATGACTATCCTATGTCCCTGTCTTTTAATTAGGGATAATTTAATGTCAAAGGTCAAGAACATCCATGTTCTCTGCAAGAATTTACATTTTAATCGATCTTAAACACTGAGTATTTGTAATTGTGATCTTGGTACAGTTCCTGTTATGGCAACATCATTCCTGCCAGTTATATTTACTGAGTTGTTGTATGTCGCAGGTTACATTATACCTATATTGATGTAGGGATGCCAAGTGTTTCTTTCCTTGTTGCACTTGATACCGGAAGTGATCTTCTCTGGCTTCCATGCGATTGCGTTCAGTGTGCTCCACTTTCAGTAAGATACCATGGTAGTCAAACTACCAGCCTTATCTGTATATTGTTGCGGAGTCTTCATTATTCTTACAATTAATTGGTTGATAACTATTTGTATTTGTCATAATGCTTGTTATGTTCAATTGCATTTCTTATTTTTTAAAATACCTGCAATCCTACCCAAAAATGGTACTTTTCATTAATTTCTTCACCTACACTTCTAAAAACTTAACCAAGGACTGCTGTGTAGCCACTTTTCTCTTCTGCTGAGCCAATAGGCTGCACCTCAAGGAGATTCAGTAGTACCATATTGAATAGTAGTAAATACTGACGAGGTCTATGACAAAAACTTGACTACAGTTTTAGCGCTTATTCAAATTGATTGATTTGCAGGTGCTCCCTGGTATTTGGGGCATCTATTATGCAGGACAATGATGAGAATGAATACAATCCATCTCATTCAAGCACAAGCAAAAGCATAACATGCAGCCATGAGTTATGTGAATTGGGTCAGACTTGCAAAAGCCCAAAACAGCAATGCCCGTATACTGTTAAGTACGCCTCAACAGATACATCCAGTTCTGGGTCATTAGTGGAAGACATATTGCATCTTGCATCATATGGTTTAAATGCATCTAACACCTACGTAAGGGCTCCAGTCATTATAGGGTATGTTCTATATTTGATCTTCCATCATTTCTATTCTCCATGGATATAGTTTTCCCTTTATGGATACTGGTGTGAAGGCGGCAAATCTGATCGGCTTACTTATAAATGGGTTGCTTTGGGTTTACTTTTCTCTAAGAAGTCAAACAGGTAAATAAAAAATTAGCTTAAAAGAAAATTCTTCAAACAGGTCAAAAGTTTTCTATTGTATTTACAATGCTTAAACCTCCTAAATCATCTTATTTAAAAGGTTTGATTATAATTCAAGTGTTGTAAATTTATTTAACACACTAGTTATTTATTATTAAAAAGTTTGCCAAAGACACATTCCAGACTTCCAGGCCAATCTGACACATTTTAACCTGTTACCCAACCTGCCCGGCCCACCCCTGTTTCTACATCTATTGCAATGAGAATTACATTATAGTAGTTGTTAAATGCAGATGCGGCAAGAAGCAGAGTGGTGGTTACTTGGATGGTATAGCTCCTGATGGTGTATTGGGTCTTGGATTCGGAGAGGTGTCGGTCCCAAGCCTTCTTGCAAAATCAGGAGTTACAAGAAACACTTTCTCTTTGTGTTTTGGCGAATCTGGTTCTGGGTATATATATTTTGGGGATCAAGGACTGGCTACCCAAAGAACAACTCCATTTCTGCCAATAGATGGAAAATAGTAAGGTTTTATTTGGGGGTTTTTGAAAGTGAGTGTTTATTGTATAATCATAATCAAATAATAAGCTGTACTAAAACAGGCTGTAGGAGGTAGTGTTTGGAAATTTGATTATTCATTAAATTTTCACATAAAATGACCAAAAAGAATATCCTTGTGATAATTAGGTGATTCTTGTTCTACCATGTAATAATCAGTTAGTTGTATCAAGTGTGAAACTGATTATTTGACAAGGTAATAAAAACAGAATATGTTTATCCAAGCATCAAAACTGGCTATTTTAACTACATGTCCCATTAATAAATTATTAGTTTCAAAACACAAATCACCCCTTAAAATAATGGTATAAACGTAATATGGTCATGCAGTGTTGCCTACATAATCGGAGTAGAGAGCTTCTGTGTTGATACTAATTGTCTTGATCAGACAAGCTTCAAAGCTATATTTGATAGTGGAACAACTTTTACGTCTCTCCCAGATGGAATATATAAAACCATTGTTGAAGAAGTAAGCTTTCATCAACTAGATTCTTTATTATATCTGGAAAGCTGTAGAACCTGACTGTTTCCTTTCTTATTCTCATAGTTTGACAGACAAGCAAAAGCCATGAAAACAACTTTTGAAGGTGTACCGTTCGAACACTGTTACAGGTCCAGGTATTTAAAAAGTAAAGAAGAATTTTTTGTTACCTTTTTGAATTTTATGGTTCTTATTTGTGTTTTCATGGTGATTTTTCGTGTGAGATAGTTCTCAAGTGCTGCCAGAAACTCCATCAGTGACTATCAAGTTATCAGTGAACAACACCTATTTGGTCCATGATCCACTTTTTGTTGTGAATGACAGTCAGGTTGGTTTCTAAAAGGTTATTGCTGTTCTACCTGTTTAATAAAAATATGTTTAGATATTGGTCAAGTATTCTTCTGCTTTAGGTACAAACTAATTATTAAAATAATGTTTCAAGAAGTAAGGGGGATACAAACAAAATTGTTGGACTAAAAGATGGTGTGTCAAATAGGAAAAAAGAAGTAATTGGACTTAGGTTTGGGCCTGTGATATTGCTTCAATTAAATAAAAAAAAAATTTTGGACCAAAAAAGGGGTGGGCTACATTCCTAAACATGTTACGAAACAGGCCCTATTGAATTTTGGGCCTTGTGCAATTGCTCTCTGTGCACAGGCCCAAATCTGGCGCTCTTATGACTTCTGGAAATCAGAAGTAGCACTTGAGTTTGGTGTTTGAAGATCCTAATGTTTTTGGGCCTTTTTGTTGCATTGTAGGGAGGAATTGTTGGATTTTGTTTAGCTATAGAGTCATCACCTAATGAAATGGGACTTATTGGACGTAAGCATTCTTAATCTTCCTTTTGTTTGTTCATTCTTTCTAAACTAATTCAGATATACGATATTAAGTAGTGGTTGTAAACTATCAGATAGAGGTGGCAAGATGGGCAAGGTGGGTAACAGTTTCAGGTCAAAACAGGTTGGCAAAGATTGTATTGACCTGGGAACACTTTTTTGTCCACTTTTTAAATGATTTCATTAATAACTAATGTGTTTATTATGTTCACAAAAACAACATTACAACAACATATATCTGAAACTTTAATATAACAACTTCGGAGGTTGTGTTCTTTGAACATGGATGTGCACGACCTGTTCAACTCATTGAGCCATTACCCTTTTAGCTAATTTTGTGGAGGTATCTTAAGATTAAACACAACTCAAATTGATTCATTAATAAGTAAATTGGTTGTTGAGTTCATGATTCCTTTATATGTGCAGAGAACTTCATGAAAGGATATCGCTTGGTTTTTGATAGAGAAAATCTTACTCTCGGATGGTCACGGTCAAGATGTGAGTAAATAAACCACCTTTTTGGTAACAAACTCAAGCACCTTTTATTAATTTATTTGCCTTGGTGTATTGTGGTCTATTTTTTACTTTTTCTAAGACCATTATCCATTATAGGGTTATTTTACCCTAAAATGAAATGCTATATCAGTTGTATGTTATTTGCTAAACCGCCAGGGCTAATTAAGTTGACAAAAAGCTTCAGTATTAGGCAAAAGATGTCAATTTTGCCCTTGTGACTACTGAGCCAGAGGGGTTATAAAAAGGATTGGTTAAAATGGGAACAGGTTGAAGATCATACAAAATGTTTTCAAAATGCTTGCAAAATGCTATTTAACTCCTGAACTGTTACATTTTTTATAAATGAGATCATCATTTTTAAGTATAGTTTACACCTTATTTTCAAAATTCAAGGAAAGAAAAAAACACAAATGTTTGTGGGCTGGTCCAACCCACTTTAAAAATTTTAGTTTTTGACCTACTATCCAATTGCCTGGCCCGTCCATTTTGCCCGCTTTAGTTATATGACATGTCTTAGTGGGAGTAACCTCTCGGTCCCACGTGTTAGAGGTAAAGTTTGCTCTCATTATCAATTAGCTCTGCTACGAGCGAGATTATATTATGTGCATTCATTTGTTCACGTAGACATGTTTGTTTCCTAGCCAACTTTCTTACCGAGAAAGACTGGTTGAAAAATCATTAATCCTTAATGTAATGTAATAAATAGTTATAAAAAATCGTTTGATCACGTCTCCTTAGGTCAATCACTTAAGGGCGAGGAAACGCTAGGAAGTAATGCCAGCTCGCCAAATTCATTGCCAACAACTCAGCAACAGAGGACACCGCCTAACGCTCATGCGGTTGCACCTGCTTTCGCGGGTAGGACTCCCTCAAAATCTTCAGCTGCTTTCATGTCAAATTCATCTTGTTTACAATTGTTGTTACTCCTGCTACTATTTCATTATCTATGGTGTTAATATCAATCATCCTTTTAGCTTTTAGGAGTCAGACTTCCCTTGTTTCTTTACGGATATGGTTAAGTATTATGTTTTGTAAAAGTCATTCTAAAATACTTCTATGTAAATATATGAATGAGAAGGATGATGTTTGGTCCAATCTCTCTATTGTATCTGCATTCATTTGGAGATGACAGCATTTGCTGTATAGGTGGGAGGAACTTTAAGTAATAAATAGGTTAAATACCTACCTATATTATTTAACATAATGTTCGTAGTTTAAAGGTATCAATATCTGTATCAAATGTATTTGTTCTTTGGTGGTTGAGGGTTCTTATGATGGAAGGAGATATAGAGGGAAACTGGATGGAGAGGTTATAATAGTTTTTCCATTTTTTTCTAAATATTAAAGCGTAAATAGGTTTTACTTGATTTTTTAAATACTCTGCGAACAATCATGTTGGTAAAATATGGTAAAAACATTCTTTCATCATTTTAGGAAATAAAAAAATCCTTTAAATTTATCCTAATCTATGATCCTTCTTTTGACCAACAACACATTTGTTTCGGAAAAGCTCCATCCCCGACCATAACCCCATATTGCCAACATTAAAATCCTTTAGATCTTTCTCTCCAAACCCTTTAACACACTGATACCCTTAGTAGGGACCTTTTGTATTCAAATATCAATTGAAGTTGCACTTAAACACACACCATGGCGTATAACAAATAATTGTAACACCCGCAATAGACAACACAAATTAGGTTTATTATTGGCAAGTAATATGTCTTTTCATCTCAACGTGGTTAGCCTCAACAAAACTCTACATACATACAAAGCAAGTATTCGGACATAACCAAGTCAAGTATAAGGTTAAAAGAAAGTATAAAAGCTTTATTTGTCATAGATTAACTTTACTTTTTTATGTCTTTATGTAAATAGACATGGATTCGAATAATGTTATAATTTTTTTAAATGATAAATCACATCATGTAGTCACTACAATTCACATTCATAACAGAGCTATTATTACAGCTTGGGGAATGTGTGATGACGACAAATCTTATCTCTATCTCAACATACGAATAGGTTGCTCCTTCTAAGACCATTGACTCTAATTTTTTTAATAATATAATAATCGAGACAACATAACATACAACTAATAGATCAAAGCAAACGACCTTACAAGAGTACTACTAATAATGAAAACTCTAAACTACTGCTAGCATACAATGATGAAGAACTATAAGTTTGTAATAGCTACATATATAAGAGCACAGGGATAGGAAAAAGAAACATTTAACCCCTATGCAAGTATCTATTATCACATGTAAAAAGTCTATAAACGCATAAACAATACCAATTACCAAAGCATAGTTAAGAATAACAAAAACACAAGTATAAAATCTAACGTCTAGAGACTTCTAAAACAACTACATACTCTTAAAGCTATGTAGATGTGCACCTATAACAAATATTTTAATAAGTAAAAGTAGTGATGTATGAATCAAATTGAAAGCAAATAGGAAAACAAAATTCATAACTAGCTTTTTTTAAACTAGTTCAAGTTGAGACTTGTTTAAGTAAGAAATGTCTGGGTTTAAACCAGGTTGAATTAGGTTAAACTGGGTTGAAGTCGGTTCGAGTCCTATTGGATTAAAACCACTTTCGCCGATCTAAAAACCTACGGGCTAGAACCGACTCAGAGTAAAATCGATTTAACCGACTCAGAGTGAAATCGATTAACCGATGAGGTCGGATTGCTGGTTTCTAAACCGGTTTCTTTTTGCCCATCTCTTAAACTAATAAAACTATAAAAGGAATAAAAACGAAGGCCCAATTTAAAACAAACAAACCCAACCCAACCCAACCCAACCCATTATCCACCGGCCCTAATCGATATTCCATTCCACCTATATCACCTTCATTCAAAACCCTAGATCAGTCAACCCCAAACCCTAGCTCCCATTGCACCCTCTGCAACTCCATCACCGCATCAATGGCCGCCGCCGCTCGCCCTCTCGTCACCGTCCAGCCTCTCGATTCCGACATGGCCACCGAGGCAGCCGGAGTCCCCCTCCCCTCCGTCATGAAAGCTTCCATCCGCCCCGACATCGTCAACTTCGTCCACTCCAACATCTCCAAAAACTCCCGCCAACCGTACGCCGTCTCCCGCAAAGCCGGCCACCAGACCTCCGCCGAGTCCTGGGGCACCGGCCGCGCAGTCTCCCGTATCCCCCGCGTCCCCGGCGGCGGGACCCACCGTGCCGGCCAAGGTGCGTTCGGAAACATGTGCCGCGGTGGCCGGATGTTCGCTCCGACGAGGATCTGGCGCCGGTGGCACCGGAAGATCAATGTGAATCAGAAGAGGTACGCTGTGGTGTCTGCAATCGCTGCTTCTGCGGTTCCGTCGCTGGTGATGGCTCGTGGGCACCGGATCGAGGCGGTGCCGGAGCTGCCGTTGGTGGTGAGTGATTCCGCTGAAGGTGTGGAGAAGACGCAGAGTGCGATTAGCGTTTTGAAGAAGATGGGTGCGTTTTCGGATGCAGAAAAAGCTAAGGACTCTGTTGGTGTTCGCCCTGGGAAGGGGAAGATGAGGAATCGGAGGTATATTGGGCGTAAAGGACCATTGATTGTGTATGGAACTGAAGGTGCTAAGCTTGTGAAGGCGTTTAGGAACATACCTGGGGTTGAGATTGCAAGCGTTGAGAGGTTGAATTTGTTGAAACTGGCTCCTGGTGGTCATGTTGGGAGGTTTATTATCTGGACGAAATCGGCTTTCGAGAAGCTTGATTCGATATACGGTTCGTTTGAGAAGACGAGTGAGAAGAAGAAGGGGTATGTGTTGCCCAGGGCCAAGATGGAGAATGCCGATTTGGCTCGGATTATTAATTCGGATGAGGTGCAGTCGGTTGTGAAGCCGATTAAGAAGGAGGTGAAGAGGGCTCCAATGAAGAAGAATCCTTTGAAGAATTTGAATACAATGTTGAGGTTGAACCCCTATGCCAAGACTGCTAAGAGGATGGCTGTGCTTGCTGAGGAACAGAGGAAGAAGGCTAAGAAGGAGAAGCTTCACAGCAAGAGGAAGCCCATTTCTAAGGTATACATCATTACTATACATTTTGTTTTTAACTGTTTCTGTTTTTTTGAATGCTAATTGTTTTGGTTGCTTGATTGCCTAGTTAATCATTTTGTTTTGTATCATATTTTTGGTTAATGCTTATTTCTAGTTCATAATGATGTTATTTATGTTTAGTTTTTGAAGGAGATAACTATGAATCAATCTCTTTATTAGGTTAGTTGGACTTGTAATATAACTGAGTGCTAATGTTTGTATTTCTTGAGTTTCACATTTTACAACTAGGAAGGACAACTATTGAATGTTTCAAAGTTTTAGCTATTTGGATGGTTTTCACAAGTATATTGAAATGTGGATGTTATAGAACCTTAATTATGAAATGGTTAGGTATTTTCTGACTTGTTCTGTGTTTCGAGCAGAAGGTTTCTTTAGAGCATAATTCGTAAATTTATTCTTTTGATTCATTACCGAACTCAACAAGAGCTGTTTTACTGAATGTTTTTGTTTGATAGTCTGTACGCCATCTTTGTGTTGCCATCTGGTTTGTTTTGAAATAAGTTGTAATTGTTAAGGCATATGTTGCTGTTAAATGTAGTTTACGGTAAATGTTTATTTCTCTTTTACTATGCAAAGATTTATGTTTACACACTTAAGGCTACGTTATTTAATAGAGTCAGATTTGACATCACCAACAGGAGAAGTGCCAATCTGTATTTCATTTGAATTATTTCTGCTTCTTTGATTTTTTTTTTCGATTCACACTTTTTTTGCACAAACTATTTTTGCTCATTTACAAAGAACTGATCAAAGAACATGGGTAATTTAAGTATAGAACAGAATACATATGTATTTATGATAGATAAGGTGGTTATGCAACCACAAAATCCATTCTCTTTTTCTCTCATTATATCAGCATTACTACAAGTGCTTAAGTTGTTTTTGTGGTTTTATACTAAATATTGGTAATGCAATCGTTGTGGAACAGGAGGAATCTGCTAAAATCCAGGCAGCTAGCAAATCATGGTACAAGACTATGATCTCAGATAGTGACTATGCTGAGTTTGATGTTTTCACCAAGTGGCTTGGTGTTTCACAGTAATTCTTTTACCCTTCTTTCATATGCTTTAAAGTTGCTGCTACACATGTTTGTTTGTTAGGCATTTTGATAGAGGAAACACTTTATTTTGTATCAAATTGGATTTTTGTTGTGGGTAGACTTTGGCAACAATTTTTGTTGTGATTTGGTTTCAGTCATGATTGGATTTGAATCTTGTTAATTAGATATCTTTTGGTTCTTGAAGGGCTTCCACTTAATTCAATTGTTTCCACTTAAGTTTCATTTCTTTGGATTATATTCTGTTTCTTAATAAACATTTTGTTTAATCAAAACACAATTTTAAAGTGTGTGATTCTCACGTACATGTTTAAACATTTATCCAATTATATTAATACTAAATTTTGTTAACAAATTAACTACAAAGAAAGAGTGAGGTTTCTTACAATTAGTAAAAGAGGTATAATTTAACTAAGCTTTGACACAACTGTTACACTGTCTTCAAACGATCGAAACAGATATTTCAAATATTTCAAAAGATCATAAAAACATTTTAATAGTTTTTAGTACAATTTGATTGTTTCACAAATATTTCATTATCCATATGTTCAATATGTAAACCAAAACAATTTGTTTTTTTTTTCAAATTCACTCATCACATATATTCTTTTAATAAAGACTTATGAACAAATAAGATTATATGTATAGCCTTTTACTTATGATTTGTCAAATAATCACTCAATCAAATGCACCACATTCTCGTTGATGGTTTTATCTCGTATAAAAGAAAATGCACCCCATTCTTGTTGATGGTTTCATCTCGTATAAAAGATCTTGGTAAATTGATTGAATATATTTTTTTATGTTTCAAGAAATTTAAATCCTTTTAAAATTTTCATATAGATGTTACTATCAAGTGATTTGGTACAATTAAGCTCCAACGATATCTATAAGATGCATATCTAAATTTTAGAGATATCTAAGCTAATCAAATATCTATAGGTAACTATGTTCATAATTGGAGAATACGTTTCCTCGTAATTAATTTTTGGCGGTTGTGAAAAACCTTGAGGTACAAGTCTAGTTTTATATCTTGTGATTTTATTTTTTTTATTTTTCTTACATAAAACTTATTTATACCCTACACACTTACAACCTTAGGTGTTATAATAATAAGTTCAAAAACCTTTTGTTTGTTAAGTGAATTTAATTCAACCTACATAACATTTATTCATTTATCCTAGTTATATCGATTTTAAGAATCATTGACAAATTTTGGTTCAACCATCATTTCCGCTCATAATAACACATACCATAGTCGGTTTACATTTTTTTGTTGATATAAGTAACATCCTTCTTAGGGGATTTTTGATACTTAGTGTTTCATCGACACCAATTTTCTCAAAGTCAATTTTCTTTACATGTCTTTTTTCCTTTGTCGAGGTTTTTTTTATCCTTTGATCCAATCGGTTTTTAATGTTTCAAACGTTTTTAAAATCAAGGAGTCATATTTTTTATAGCTATTTTCTTATTTGAAATTTCAACTCCAAGCTAGCACATTAACTACTTGTATATAAGATTTAATTACTTTTTTTGCACCAGTAAATAAATCAAACAACTGATTTGCAATTTATTACAAATATATTATCTTTAAATCTTCATCTTACATTATTTTGTCCTTCAAGTAAGATGTAACAATGAAGCTTCACACCATGATAGATCATTTTCTTCTTTTGTCCCTCCTAACATCAAAAGAATTGTCTCATAGAAGTAACTGTTAAATAAAGTCATGGTTAAACTAGAGGGACTAATTGTGACATTGTTTGATAGTTAAGGAGCATTTTATAAACTACTGAAGAAGCTTTATAAAGTGCTGAAGAAGTTTATAAAACTACTGAAGAAGAGAAGAAGTTTTATAAAACTACTGAAGAAGAAGCTCTCTAAACTACTGAAGAGAGAGAGCGCTATATATACTGCATCGGTAGTTAGAAAAAGAAGAACACAAAAACAGAGTGTATGTGAGCGGTTAAAGTTTTTCTTCCGAAGCTTGAATTCTTCCGAATTCTGTTGTAACTCGATTTGATTGTTCATGTTAGTTCTTGATTTCGTAATAAGATTCGTTCAATCTTTGGTTGATCAATTGGTGTTTTTCATAACAGTAACAAGCAACAAAACCTTAATTAAAGACATCCCCTGTTAAAAATTAAGATATCTTATGATGGAAATTGTTTTATATCCAACATACATTTTTAACCTTCTTTGCGATCCATTTGTTGTTCTGTGAATGTGTAATAGTAAATGCACATCTAAAATCCTTAGGTGGGAAATGTAAGCAAGAAAGTTCGCAAATATTACAATATAAGTTGATAACAAAAAGACATTAGACTATCTGATTAATGTATTTATTAAATCCATGAAGTACTAAATGAAACATATGATGGATGGATTGATTCACATATGTCATTTTGATTTCTTTCAAGAAATATATGTTATTCCTTTTCTTAGTAGTGAAGATCTAGTAATTAGTTTTTCAAGTGAGCAATATATACACAAATGTATTTATTTGATTATGGGATCTTTTGATATTTTAATAGATGTCAATGTGTATTTTTTATTATACTTTTCATCATTGTATATTCTAGATGACAAATTTGTTGAGAAAAAGTCACAAGCAAATATTCTACTGCCTTTACTATTAATTCGATCAAGGTACAAATAACACAAGAAATTGGATAGGATTATCCTTCGCATTCAATTAAGGTAACAAAAAATGGATTGTGATATTGAATAACACTAAAATTTCTTCTTGTTCTTGATTCTTGTTCATAGGTTTTCCTTTAATTAGGTCTTTGACTTGGCGTCTTCTTTGATTAGTCATTCAGTTGTGGATGTGTTCTTGAATTTGATCGGTTGTTTACTTAATTTCAAAAGTGTTATTTAATTAATAATATTTTTTTATTTATTAAATTTTAATCCATATCATTAATTTTATCCATATAAGCATAGTTTAAAAAAAGAAAAAAAAGATGTCATATAGACTGTTGACCTGTTTTATATGTAAAATATATAGTATTAGAAAACCTATATAAAATTGAGTGAGCAAATTTAAAGAATGAAAAAACATAAGTTAATTAACTCAAACAAAGTAAACTTGAGTTATCATTTTATAAAGTTTTTCTTATACTTAAAACGCACCCCCGCTATTTTTATGGATTTTTCTAAACAAAACTTAAAACAAAAATGAAAGAATTAAATTAAAATTGAAATCTACGTTTGTGTAATAAAAATATCAAACAAGTGTTTTCATCAGACTTTATGATGTAAGAATATCCCACTACACCTCCTTTTCCAAATTAAATTCGATATATAGATGATATTCTTCCCACTACTATAATATAAAAGTACAAGGACTGAATGGGTAAAGTATCAAAGTGCAAGGGTCAGGGTTAATAAGTCGTAACCTTCAATTCTTAATCCACACGTGATCTGATGTGAGTTGTGACCCTACGATACTTTATGCCTCGAGTTGCGTGAAGGATTTACTTGAACGTTATCGGTTATCTATCCAATTGACGTCATCCTGATGAAGAACAGATCTATCAATTTAACATTATATTTAACATTTTAAGTACTAATTTTTGTTTCAACTCCTACATTTCACATTTGCAATCGCTTTAAAAATATTATTGTAAAATACTCTAACTCTTACAATAGTATATGACATTTCTTACTTTGCACCCTAACAAATTTTCAGAAGTATTACAGAAAATAATAATATTTGTTAACAAAGTACATTAAACCAGTTAATCAATTATGTTGATACCACTAAAATAGTATAGTGTTTTTAAGTTATCGTGTCAATGGTTTTGTTACTGATCAAACTTAAAGAAAATGAATAAACACTAGAAAATTTATTAAAAATCAAAATGTGTTTATTCATTTTGCTTTTGATAGTTTGGTTTAATTGTCTCATAAACCGTAAACCTACCGAACAAGGTTTAGTGGGTTGTATGTAATAATTTGTTAGTTTATATTTTCAAAGCTTTATTTTCATTAAAATTGGCTTTTTAATCCAATATCCAATAAGGTATTATGACGCAATTTGATACACGTCTATCTGTCATTTTATTGCTATCGTTTCTTTTATCTGTATATAATCACCTGACAAAATGGGTGGGTTGGGTGGCAGGTCAAGATGGGTTCAGGTCAAAATGGGTTCAGGTTAGAACGGGTTCGTGTTGAAACAAGTCTGGACGGGTTTGGGTTATAATGAGTTCGGGTCAAGACGGGCCTGTTCGGATCGAAAAGATACAAAATTCTCCATTTACAAAAGCAACTGAGAAGCTTTCCTCAAAGATGAACAAACAACTTTCTTCAGTCTCAAGTATCGAACATCGGTTCTATAATCTATGGTCGTTGGTGAAAGTGGTAGCCGGTAAACCAAGGCAACGACCACAACGGTTGGTGAAGATGAGTGTAACATCCACACCATATTTTCTTTATATATATATCTCTCTCTCAATTTAACGGCGGTGCACAATAAGCGGCGGCGGCAACGGTGGTCGGGAGTATGGGTGGTGATTGGAAGCTTGCAGTCGTGAGTAATGAGTTTTGACATGTTATGGTGTTAACAACGGATTAAGACAACAAATGAGTAAAGTGTTAGATTGCTCGACAAACCACCTCATAACCCGTTACAATCCATTGCTAGTTTTAATTCAACCTATCTTGACCCATTGTTAATCTCACTTGTTTTAGTTTAACTCATCTTGATTCATTCCTAAATTTTCCCATATTCAAAATGACCCATAAGTTCATTATTGAAAGACACATAAGATTATTATGAAAAACCCATATAAACCCAAAATTTAGTATATGTTTACTGTTCGTCTTATAAAAGATCAAATGATTAATCTTAATCTCTTTAAAATACAAACAAATTAAAGTCTTTAATTAATCATGTAGGTCCAATATTGTGTTCTTGATTTCTTACACACCGAATCAGTTGACAAGTTAAATAATAATCAAACACACCCATACCTCCACGTTCATCATCATCATCATCTTCTTCTTCTTCTTTACAAATTCAAATCAAACTCCATTAATCCACCTTACACAAATTCATCATCTTCCACCTCCATCTTCCTCCATTCAATCAATCAATCAATCAATCAATCAATCAATCAATCATGTCATCTGCAACAAACCCTTCACCCAATTCCACCTTCAACGACCATGTTGACGACGAACAACCCACCACCCGAAGAATCCGCCTCTTATCCCTCCACCTCAATCCACCACTCGAATCCCATCACCAGATTCAGCTCGAAGCTTGTTCTTCGAGACCCAAGTTGATCGTGAGCGCTGAGAAACTCTCGAGTTACTTGAGGGGGAAACACAGGGACGTACAGGAGAAGATCTTCGAGTATTTTAACTCGAGGCCTGATCTGCAGACCCCAATTGAGATCTTGAAAGATGATTATCGGGAGCTTTGCATGAGGCAGCTTGTGGGTCTTGTTAGAGAAGCGGGGGTTAGACCCTTTAGGTATGTTGTTGAAGACCCTGCCAAGTATTTCGCGATGATTGAAGCTGTTGGTAGTGTTGATATGTCTCTGGGGATCAAATTGGGCGTCCAGTACAGGTGAATTTTGATTTCGTTTTGGTTTTTGATTCATTGAATTCGATGGTGGGGTTTTGTTGATTTCTGCGAACCTGCAATTTAGGGCTCGATTCTTCATGTTTTGATGATTCATTTGATGTGGTTCTTGTGACTGATGTTATTGGAATACCCTGATTGAGATTGAGTTTTCTGTGTTTCTTTCATGATCTTTTGTGATCAAATGTATACAGATTGCATATTTGCATCAATCTGTTTTATAAACTTGGATACTTGAATTCAAAGATATTGATTGTATGCAGTTTATGGGGTGGATCAGTGCTGAATTTGGGTACCAAGAAACATAGGGATAAGTACTTTGAGGGTATTGACAATTTGGAGTATCTTGGTTGTTTTGCAATGACAGAGCTTCACCATGGTATGATCTTTAACATTTTCTTGTCTTTTATTCTGTTTTTAATGAATAGTTTAGGAGGTTATATTATAATATCTAGTTGATTATGTAATGTTCTGGTTGTAACAGATTCGACCCGTTTGACCTGTTTCCCTTCTAGTCAAGTTTTTAACTTTATCCGTCTGACCCGTTAGCTTAAACATAAGGGCTGGCCGAATCAACCATCAGAGCATATACTTTGTTTAAAATAACTCCTAACGAGCTCTGTTTTGACTGCCTGTGCTTTAAGGTTCAAATGTTCAAGGCATCCAAACTATTGCAACCTTCGACGCGTTGACAGATGAATTTATTATCAACACACCGAATGATGGAGCCATAAAATGGTGGATTGGAAATGCTGCAGTTCATGGTAAATTTGCAACGGTTTTTGCTAAGCTAATGTTACCGACGAAAGACAAAAATGCAGTGTCGGATATGGGTGTTCATGCTTTTATTGTTCCAATTCGGGATCTGAAAACCCACAAGACGCTTCCTGGGGTTGAAATTAATGACTGTGGTCATAAAGTAGGTCTAAATGGAGTAGATAATGGTGCATTAAGATTTCGTGATGTAAGAATACCACGAGACAATCTTCTTAATCGATTTGGGGATGTGTCAAGAGATGGAACTTACACAAGTAGCCTTCCAACTATTAACAAACGATTTGCAGCCACATTAGGTGAGCTTGTAGGTGGACGGGTCGGGCTTGCATATTCATCGGTTGGTGTACTCAAAATTGCTGCCACTATTGCTATAAGATACTCGTTACTTAGACAACAATTTGGGCCTCCAAAACAACCAGAAATTAGCATTCTTGATTATCAATCTCAACAGCATAAGTTAATGCCAATGTTAGCCTCGACGTATGCATTTCATTTTGCAACCGTGCATTTGATTGAAAAATATTCTCTAATGAAGAAAACCCTTGATGAACAATTGGTGGCTGATGTTCATGCACTTTCGGCTGGACTCAAATCTTATGTGACTTCTTATACGGCCAAGTCATTAAGCATCTGTAGGGAAGCTTGTGGGGGCCATGGCTATGCGGCTGTTAATCGGTTTGGCAGTTTGAGAAATGATCATGATATTTTTCAAACATTTGAAGGGGACAACACTGTGCTTTTACAGCAGGTATGGTTTCTTTAAGTGGTCAGGCAAGTTGAGTGATATACTAATATGTTAAACTGAGTACAATTCTGAGTATCGATTGCAATGAGTCGGTTTAGGTAAAAGGGTAGGTTGACCTGAAAAAAGTTTTGTCTTTTAAGTTCTTCAAGTAAATTGTGTGTCGAGTAACGGCTAGAAACCTATATTATTTGAAGTGTTATCTAGTTTTTTTTGGATAAAATGCAGTGGATTTTATGCATTAGATATCGACATGTTTCCTTTCAAGACATTTTCATTTATTTTACCTAGACCTGGCAATACTAGCCCGTTTGCTTTCAATTGGGTTGATTTGGGTTTTGATTATAAAGGTATGGGTTAAGATGGATTAGTTATTATTTTTAAGGGGGTTAGGATGGGCAATTTAAAAGTTGAGGAGAAAAGAAAAGGTTTAAGATGGGCGATGCTAAATACCCTCAACGGGTCAGGATGGGTCACTATTACGTTTGGCTTTGAACCC
>BJCM01206819.1:0-16505 GCA_018326385.1 Flaveria bidentis | reverse complement strand
TTAAGCTTTTATTGTAAGAAGATGTCCTCAGTTGTTGTGGACATCTTTAGTAGTTTCAGTTATTTTCAGTTGTTTGTATAATCTGTTAGATGTCACTATCAGGTGACATCTGCTTACGTCACATTCCTCTATAAAAGGAATGTTGACCTAATTTGTACATGCCGAAGCTTGTGAATGAATGAAAACATTATCTTTTGCAGAAAACTTTCTCTCTCTATAACCGTCACTGCTTGATTGAATATTCATCTTATTCTTGCTTAAATTTCGTATAATTCTAGTACTATTCCGCTGCAAATCATAACCTAATTGATCAAACTAGATTTTAGATCCTTACAAGGAGAGACGAATTCCCTGTCATGTGCCTGGACGCCCCACTATCAATAATACATGTATTAGTGATAGCACTGTAGCGGACACCCTGAACATTCAAAGAAACTTATTAGTTCAGATTCGGGACCCAAGCCTTAACTGGCTTGGGTGACCCGGAGGAATCACATATCATAAACTCAACCCATTGTCCTTTAGAGGATAAGGGCATATTTTCCTTCTTAATATTCTCACTATTAGACATTATACTTGATTTTTCTTTCCATAAGCCAGTTTTATGTAAGGCCTGTTTGTGATAAATAGTCGACTGGTTTATTGTTTGAACTTTAGGTTCACTAATACTCTTAGGTGGAGTATTAGATCTCAATTTAGCAAAATTTTGTTGTGTATCAAAAAGTTCAATTTTATTTTTAAGTGTCTGATAGTAAGGACAATTAGAAGAGATATCTCCTTGTTTTCCATAATTGTAACAAGATCTTCCTTCTACAGATTGAGGATAATATTTGTGTGGGTTTGAGTTGTGTAAAGCTGTAACCTTTGTCTGTTTGGGTTTAGTGGCTTCCTTTTTAGATGTTTCACCCTTATTAACAAAATTAATTGTTTTAACATTTTGAACATCTTTAACTTGCATGTTATTTGGACTTTGATGATTAACACGTTTATGGTTAACTGGTTTAGTCAATTTGGGTTCTAATGTAGACGTGTGTGACCCTAACCTTACATTAACCCTTTTAGTTTCATCATCCAAATTCTCAACCGGCATTTTACCCTTAGATTTCAAAGTAGGCTCCTCCTGTCTAGTGATCTTCAGTACAAAAGTGACTGTGGAATCGGGATCACTAACCAGGGGAGTGGACACCACATGATACTTTACTGTAATGTCATTTACATGTCTACATTTTGTATTTATAAGGATTTCATGTGGTGGTGCAACTACTTTGTATCCTAGACCTTTCCTGTTGTTTCATTCTTTCACTAAGTTTTGAACTATGTTAGAAGAACTAGTCCAACTATGCAATTTTTGTTTTAACGAATTTACTTCGACTTCCAAAACTGCTTTTTCCTTTTTGGTCTCTTCTAAAGAATTTAAATAAAACTTTATATCATTTGATTGATTTAAGGCAACAACCTCGGTTGTTTCCCCAAAAGTTCTATCTTTTCGTTAAAAGCTGCACTCATTTTGTTTTAATATACAATTAGCTTCAGTGCAAAGTTGTAAATCATTTACTAAGTTATGATTGTGTTCTAATAACCTAGCAAATTTCAAGTCAATGCTTTCTCTAATTTTTTCACATTCATTACAAGCATGTTTATCAAATAACTGGTCTAGAGAACTTACCTGTGATGAATCGGTTGAATTAGCCATCAAAGCAAAATTGGATCCTTCGGTGGCTGGTGATTCCGAACTTGTTGCCCTAAGCTCTTTTTCAACCAGGTGATTTACCACGCTCATAACTTCTTACGTATCTGACATTGCTTTCTTAGCTGCACTCTCACCATCACTAGCAGACCCATCATCTACAACTTCAACAAAGGCAATATTTGATTCTCTAGGAGATACAAACCTGAAGGACCAGTCTTGTTCTTCATCACCTTAAGCTGTAAGAGCCTTTGTATCTTTTCTTGAAGAAGAAGTTCTAATTGTGTCCTTGTATTGACGGTTGAAGGTTGGAAATGGGTTTCCAAAACTTGTTTTCTTGGGCTTTACACATTCACGTTTAAAGTGCCCCTTCTCACCACAGTTAAAGCATGTTACATTGGTTTAGCTCTTCTGATTGCACTTGCCAAGGCCCACATGATATCCATTCTCTCTAGCTCATTCTCATCAACTTGCTCATAGTCTTCATCTGTAAGATGACAATTTCCAATCTTCCCGACGACTAAACCATCATAGGATTGGACAACAGCTGCTAGAAGATCCATGTGCTCCTTTGCAACTTCCACTGTGATATTACCGAGATTCTCGGTCTTCAACTTTGTAGTATTGGCTTCAGGCACTAAATATTGGGTAGTTGATGACCCTGACGTTTCTGGTCCTGAAGCGGAGGATTGGGCGGTAGTTGATGAATTAGACACAAAAGTTGTTTGTAGAGGTGCTCCTGAAACAGCTAGAGACGAAACTGAGTTGTAGAGTGAAGGATTCTGAACGTAGGATCATTTCTTTGACTTGTACTTCATCCTCAGCTCTTCCTCTCTTAACTTCAGGATGAAGTCATTTATGTCCAATGTTGCAAGAATGTCATTCTATCTAAGACTGGACACAAATGAAACCCATTTATCAGGTAACCCATGAGCAAAGCTTGAAACTTTATCCTCCATTGATGTGGTTACTCCATGAGTGTGCATCTCACTCATGAGATTATAGAACCTATCAATTATGTCATCCAGGCTCTTATTCCCAATTGAGGAGAAATTATCAAACTTCTTCTTAAGAGCCTTAGCCTTCAGTGCCTTTAACGTTGCATTACCATCATATCTCTTCTCTAAAACCTCCCATAGCTTTTTGGCATGTTTGTTCTCAGAAAACTGATGAAAAATGTCTTTCGGGATTGACTGAGTCAACAGGGCATAAACTTTATTCTCAGCATTGAAGAGTATTTTTTATGTTTCAATCATTCCTCCCAAAGTTAGTTTGACTCCATTAGCACTGACTGGCACCGTGTAACTAGTCTCGATGAATGTCCAAAGATTGGGATCAACTCCTTTTAAATAAATCTCGAACCGTTGTTTCCATTGTGGATAGTCATCCAACGTTATAAGTTTAGGCGGTTTATTGTGATTACCGATCTCATTTTCCAGAAGCTGAAGGTTCTAGATGCGTGAGTCCTTCCTTGCAGTAAATGTAGTAAACTGATCTTCCATTTGTATAAACTTTGTACTTGGAGAACAGGAAAATTTCAATCGTATGAATGGACTATACGTATGGTTCACTCGTGCGAATGAATTCAATCCTGCGATTGGATTTTGTTGTGCGTATGAACAAGACGATTATACTCAAACGAATGGAGTTGTTCAGTCATGCCAATGAAGACTATGACTGATTTCAGTCATGCGAATGGAGTGTGCGAATGAGTTCAATTGTACAAATGAGCTATTCGTCCGACTTAAGGCTGCTGTTTTGGCAAAATCGATGATTTTGACACTTTGACACAAAACACGATTTTCCCAAGAACCCTAATCTACCGTATAGTGAAAAATCGAAACTTTAATGTCAGAAAACATCGAAAACACTTTTTGACTCAAAAGAATGACTATTTTGAATGACCACGTTAAGATTGACACCAAAATTAATCGAATCACACGTAAAATCAAGAGCCAAAACTTTGATACAACTTGTCACGATCGTGTACGTACGGAATACTAACTGATAATGCGTGAAACCAGATCAAATAATGCGGAATCCTATTTGATTGGCAATCCAATCAGTGAGAACATTTACCCGATCGATATAAGAATTAACTATACGTTAAGAATGAGTAGAAATCGATCAAGAACGAACTATGAAGTTGGTTTGGGTGCTCTAGACGGCT
The DNA here is from genome assembly GCA_018326385.1 of Flaveria bidentis. Lineage (NCBI taxonomy): Eukaryota > Viridiplantae > Streptophyta > Magnoliopsida > Asterales > Asteraceae > Flaveria > Flaveria bidentis. The sequence continues at coordinate 12,648 of BJCM01206819.1, read as the reverse complement.
AGGGTTTATGGATATCAAATTTTTCTGAATTCTCATGTTTTTCCATGAATTAAGTGGTATTTATAGGTTCGTAGTTTCAATTTGTATGACTGAACCATTAGCATTGTTCAGTCGTGCGACTGAATCATGTGATTGAGTCATACGCACGACTGAAGGTTCAGTCGTGCGATTGAGTCAATTTCATGTCTCATTCGTACAACTAATCAAGTCTCCTGGTTCAGTTGTGAGACTAAGCATGATGTATTCATGCATATGGTCCATTATTATGGTCCATTCGCTTGAAGACTCATCCGACTAAGTTTGAACACATCTCTCAATCATTATTGACTAAGAACTATGTACAACTTTAAACCTATATACTAAGTTCATACATATGAATTATATTCAACACAATAATAATATGAAATAGATAAACATTAATAAGCAATAACCATATATTACATATCATCGTTTCAATTCATTACATATGTGTTAGACATGAAAAACTTTTACATTATGATAATAAACTAGGAACATGATGTATCTACAACTTCACAACTAACAAATGATGATGTTTCTCATTCATTCAACCAGTCCTCATTGATTGAGTGTGAAACAGCAGCTGGACAAAGTGTTCATACTCCTGAGCAAAATATGTCCAATCTTGATCTATCTTTGCAACTGGAGGTAATTCCTCGACTCAAAATCCACAACACTCATCCAGTTGAGAACATCATAGGGGATGTTTCTAAAGGTGTGAGAACAAGAGGACAGCTCATCATGGGAATGTCTGCTTGTACTCATGCTTCCTGTCTTAGATGGAACTCAAGAAGGTAGAAGATGCCTTGAAAGATAGTAGTTAGGTTGAATCGATGCAAAAGGAGTTGCTTCAATTCAAAAGACAAAAGTTTGGAACCTATGTCCGCTACCATCTGGTCAAGTACCTATAGGCACAAAATGGGTTTTTAGAAACAAGAGAGATACTAGAAGCTTGATCATCAAGAACAAAGCAAGACCGGTGGTTCAAGGATACACTCAAGAGGAAGGAATTGACTGACTGATGTCTTGGCACAAGTTGCTAGACTTTACGAAGTTAGGATCTTCCTTGCCTATGCTGCATCCAAGAATTTCACTATCTACCAGCTTGATGTCAAGTGTGCCTTTCTATATAGGGATATAGATAGGGAAGTCTATGTGTGCTAGCCTCTAGGATTTGAAGACCCACAGCACACCAACTATGTGTGCAAATTGGATAAAGCATAATCTTTGTCTTGATTCTAAGGTGGAGGATACTGATCAACATCACTATAGGGCAATTATTAGTTCTCTGATGTACCTCATAACAAGTAGACCTAATATCATGTTTGCAACCTGCATTTTTTCAAGATATCTGGCTACTCCAAAGGTGTCTCACCTAGTTGCTACTAAGAGAATCCTATAATACCTCAAGGAAGTGCCTAAATTAGGTATCTGGTATCCCAGGAACAACAATTTCAATCTCTATGGCTACTCTGACAGTGACTATGGTGGCTGCAACATCAACAAAAAATTAACATCATGTGCATGTCAATTTCTTGGTGGAAGGATCATGTTATGGCAATGCAAGAAGCAATCCTGTGTCTACATCAACTGCTGAAGCAGAATACATTGCTGCTAAGAGTTGATGTGCTCAGCTGTTGTGGATTCAGAACCAGATGATAGACTACAGATACAACTTCATGAGCACTCCTATCCACATTGACAACAACAGTGCTATCTCCATCACTGAAAATCCTGTGAAGTATTCCAAGACAAAGTATATTGATATCAGGTATCATTTCATTAGAGATACTCATGAGAAAAATCTAATTAAACTAATCAAAGTTGACTCAAATGAACAATATGCTGACTTGTTCACCAAAGCTTCTGATGAACAGATATTTATGTATCTCATTACAGCCATCGAGATGATAAACATTGAATAGTCCACCTCTTTTGAAAACCTTTTTAAATATGGAATGTCTTATGTTAGTACAAACTAAGCCCTGTTACAAATGGTCAATCTCTAAAATTTTCACTAAGTGTAAATTCTTCCGAAGAGGAATTAACCTTCGGAAGATGTTTTACATATTTTCCGAAGCAAATTCCTCCCAGGATAATTTTCTTCTTGGAAGATTTTTTAGTCTTGAAAGAAGCGATTGATTACAAATCAGATCTACTTTTGAAGCTTATAAAACTCTCCATTCCGAAAGCAATCTTTACTCTCGGAAATGGGACTCTAACTTCAGAAGTAAATATTGCCTTTGGAAGACAATTACCTTCGGAAATACTTTATACTCGAAAGAAAGACTTTACTGTGTAAAGGAAATCTTTTGGGTCCCACTCTGTAAAAAGTAAAGATTTTGTTAATGATGTCGGATTATTTAACTGAACTAAACCTTACCGCCCCTCTCACATCACCCACTAAAGCAGCGCATCATCTTATCCTAACCCCTTTAACCGCCATTTCATCCTTTTTATATAATCCGTACTATTCAATTTCATATTTTTACCAAATTGTACTGCCCTAAAAGCTTCCTGCATCTCCAATTTACCCCAGTCCAAGCTTATCTACCTACAACTTTCGTAAATGGCACTTAACCCTCATCACAATCAAGTCACACTTCTTGATTCTTCTAGAGAAGTTGACTTCTCTGATATCATTTCCTTTCTTACCCAATTATTTTGTTACATAGTTCTGACTATTAACCTTATAGTTTATTCAAATCATATGAATGAATTTTGGGCAAATGGTCAGATTGAAACCCTAAATGGGGTGTGGGTAATATGAACAAGCATTTGTGATCAGGAGTTGGTCATCACGAACAACTCATCAGGGGCATCTCGAGCTTCATAATGAAAGCGCCCCCACAGAATTCCCCAAAGCTGATTTGGACAATACCTACATCCAAATACGATATGGTGGAGATGTTAGCAGGTCTACAGTTTACAAGTTCAACTTTTCATACAACTGGAAGTTCCTACTTCATGTCGTTCTTCATTGCCTATCCAACAAATCTGGGGGATGGGGTCAAATCCCATAAAAACTAGGGTGCCTAGTTCATGGAATGATAAGAAGTCCTTGATTTAACTATTCAAGATTTGTGCTGACCAATCTTATGGGAAACCTCCAACGGGAAACATTCTTCATGTATCCCAGATTTCTCCAGCATATAATCAACTGCGAGCTGGACCAAAGTCAGCTTGTCAGTGCAACTACTCTGACTGTCCCATAAATGAGGCCGACCATCTTTAAAACTTTGAAGAAAGTGTCTACCAATTTCACCAGAAGACATATTGCTCTGCCAAGTATGACTGAGCAAATAGCTCCTGGTGATATCCTTGTTAACCCCACAGGTGATGATGCCACACCAGCAACTTCCATCATATTGCCAAATATACCTTCTCACCCTATCACCATCACATATCGAAGACACCCCAAACAAACCCTTGTTCAATCTTCTATGATTTAACAAGCTCCTCCTCTTCAATCTAAAAGGACTAGAGTGGAACAATGAGCTCCTACTTAGTCTGAGGTCTCACCATCCTTCACAATTGACCTCAATATAGGTTTTGAGTCTCCTCAGTCTCAATCTCTTGAGCCCGAAACCCAAGTTGAATACCCTCAGGGTGAGTCTTCCACTCCTTTGAGCAGCCATAAAAGAACAACCCCACCATATGCTCAATGCGTCTAGACATTGATCATTGTCCCGAGTCACTAGGTTTTACTTCTATATCCTTTACTAAGCTTCTTTTCAAAACTAATGAAGATATTACGTCTCTTCATGGCAATGAAGTTAATCTACAACACTCTCTCAAATATCAACAGAGCCTAGAGAGACCTCTTATCTCTAGCCCCCATCAGCAAGCTTTTGCTGAGGTGAGTCCCACTGATGTGAAGGGGACACATGCAGATTCAACTGCCAATATAGAAGGTGCCCCCCTTCCGGACAGTGGTAACATCTTTGAGACTTAATCTACGGCAACCATGCCTTTTGATGACTCTGAAAGAGACATCATTAAGCCTGGGAAACCAGTGTGCCAAGAAACCGCATCTGGTGGTGAGGATGAACATTCTAGGTATGTTACCTTATCTCCCTATGATTCTTCAAAAGAAGATGAGGGAAGATTGCAACTCATCATTAAAGACCTATTGTCAAAGTCTCAAACCTCGAATCAAAGGTTAGGAATTTAAAGGATAGGTCTGCCACTCAGCAACTTGAGATTGACAGTCTCAAAGCTCAACTAGATGAGAAACAGATTGAGAGAACTATTAGGCATGTACCCATTCAGGTCTCCTTGACCTCTTCCTCTAGCTCATCTAGCTCTTAAGATGATACAACCAAAAAGGGGAAGAGTGTTCAGAGACAAACAACTAAGGAACCACAGAGCCAAGCTACAACTTCCAGATACTCAGCTCCCACTGCAACTATCTTTCCTGAACCATCCCAAGTAATCCTACAAATAGACCCAAGGATGCTTAGAGAACTCTATAGGCTCTTCTCAAAGTTCCTATTGAGATCTTCTCTAAATCAGTCTAGCCTTGATGCGGCTATGATGTACTTTAGAGCTGAAAAGCTTTAGAGGATAAGTGCACCTTCTACCACTTTGGAAAAAGTTGGTCAACCTAATGTCCAAATGAAACCTGAGATTCAATTCGAAGGAAAATGAGGACTAATGGCTCAGCAACCGAAATAGTTGGGATAGATACTGGACTTCCTCAAGCTTCCGAAGCTGAAGTCAAAGACTCGGAAGAACAAGTTGAGTCTTCCGAAGCTGAGATGGAAGTTGTGGAAGGATTGTTCTCCTTGTCTGAGGATCTAATCATCACAGGTGCTATTCTAGAGCTAGCATCTGAGGTGAATAGTGAGAACCTTTTCAACCGGCCCTTAGCTCAAACACCTTCACTACCTCTATCTCAATCTGAACCCTCCATCCAAGAAGCACCAAATTCAAGCACTTCCAAAGATTATAAAGGAAAGAAGAAAATGATTGCGGAAGAGCTTTAGGAGGAGGAGAGGATTGAAAAGCTTAAAAGTAAATAGGGAAGCTGATCTGCAACTCTGGAGGGAAAGGATATCTTTCCTAACCTCCAGAGGTTTCTCACTTCAAGAACTATCTCCATATAATATTGATATGATCCTATGGCTCTTCAACAAAGAGCAGGATCAACTGGAGAAAGAAAGAAAAAGAACCACAAGAGAGAAGTTGAGGGAGAAGAAGAAGTTGGGGTCAATGCGACCAAGATAGGTGAGAAAGCCTGGATGAAAGCCTATCTCTAGGCTCACGGCTTCTCTAGTAGGCAGGTGGGACCTATGTCTGAAAAGATACTTCAACGAATTGTCAGCAACATCAAGGCAAACATTTGTATGGGAAAAAAGAAAGAGATGTATAGAAGGGTACAGGTGATGATCTTCAAGCCAACCACTCAACCCCAACTTGAACCTATTCCCTCTCCATTCACCATTAATACTGAACCCAACACACCTAGACCTACACCATTATCCATACCTACCTCCTCACCTTAACCACCTAAACTACCCATCTTCAAACCCAAAACACTCTACAGAACAACTATACCACAACCATCCCCTCAGCCTTCCAAACATCTCTCCGTAGAAGAGTTCAAGGCAATCAAGACAAACTTACCCACTGCACAACCCTGAGTGACATCTCTTGTGAGGAAGACTCTAATAAACTGACTTATGTTGATAGATCATCATGTTCCCTCACAAGAGATCAATTTGTTGATCTGCCTAGAGGAATACTGGACCACGCTGCTAGACTTCTTGGTCTCAACTCTAACTCCTTAAACGATGAAGAGAAGAAGCTGAGAAGAAAGCTAGTGACTCTACTGGATACAAAGAGAGGGGACAAGATTCCTAGTTATCCCATTGTGCCTAGAAAGAAAACTATCCATTGGAGGTTCGATGAAGCCTCTCACAACTTTGTTGTGGAGAGAGAGAAGGGAAAAAGCAAGAGGATGAATGCTTCCTCTCTGCTACACTTTAACAGGTTTGACATTGCTAAGTTAGCAGAGAAATCATTCTCCAATCCCTCCAACTCTGAAATTGCTGCTCACATCAGAAGTCATCTTAGCAGCCTTCATCTTGATGAGCTAACCGCAAAAGCAAAGTTTGAAGAGGAGTTGAAACTGACAGAGATGGAAGACAAGGAAAGGTCAACAACCAAAGGCAAAGCCTTTCTATAGATGGTGGAAGGCCCTGAATTGGAACCAATAGTTAGATGGGAGTATGACTATAACTCCCGTCAACTAACTCTTTTTAGAGGGACCCAATAGATAGTGCATATCATTCAGAGTGACACATTGGATCTCATGTCAACTAATGATTTGTACAAGCTTCTCAGCGCTACTTCTGGGAAGAACAAAGAAACAGATAAATATCTGCTTTCCCTGGTGCTGAAAGTTTTAAGAAGCAGGAACAAGTGAGGTTTTGGTAGCATCAGCCTAGGGGGAGTTTGTTGGATCAAGAAGAAGGCTGGTGAAACCTAAACCAAATCACTTAGAATATTTTGGTACATCTAATAAAGGATTTCTGAATCCAAGTTTGGAACTTCCAAAGGAAATAGAGTGCTTCTGAAGACAAAGTGCAAGATCAACTTCCAAAGACAAACTCTACTTCCGAAGACAAAGTGTTCACTTCCAAAGATCAAGTCTGAGAAAAAAAGATCAGAAAGGAATTTCCGAAGTATGAAGAAAAGAAGAAGTCCTCAAGCCTTGGAAGAAGTAGCCTCTTCCGAAGTATAAGTGGCTCTAGAAGAACTTGATCTTCTGAAACCATGTACCCTTCGGAAGACACTACTATGAACCAGTGGACATAAGTATGGTGTCTCTGACACTCCGTTGCAGACCTCTGAGATACTGCATAGTGTTTTCTCAAAAGCCATGTAGTTGACCATACTTTATTCCAATGTTCACCTTTATTAGTTAGTACAGTTACCAACCTTAGTTGGTGACAAAAGGTAAGTCATGGACATGTCATGACTACCATATCTTAGATAATGCTAAACCTTAACTTTAGCATTGTAGTACATGCTTTAGTCATAGGTTCCCAGCTGGTATCAAAGTATATCTGGCTGTAGGTAGTAGTATATATAGTTTCTCATTGTAACTTATTTAATATGCTTGTAAGAGTCTTGTAATACTTTGAGTTGAGAAGTAATATATGCAAGTACCTTGAAAGTTATCTCTTTGTGTTCTTCGCTACTTATTATATTATTATCAACTCCTAGAAGAGACTCTGCTTCATCTTATCCGGGTGTAAGTATAAATGAGTTTGAGAGAAAACCAAGTGTTAAGTGACAAAAACCGATCCTGCAACTACCCAGAATCCAAACACCACTACTTACCCAACAACCATCAAAACCATTCCATCTGCCTTCTAAGCATCTTTCCTTAGAGAAGTTTAAGGAGATCAAGATGAAGCTCATTAGATACACAAACTTGAGAGACGTCTCTTATGAGGAGGATTCTATCAAGCTAACTTTTGTTGATGGATCCTCATGTTCCCTCACAAGAGATCAATTCCTTGATCTACCAAGAGGAACATTGGACCAGGTTGTTAAACTTATTGGGCTCAACTCAGATTCACTCAATAATGAAGAGAAGAAGCTAAAAAGGAAGCTGGTAACTCTATTGGATACCAAGAAGGGGGACAAAGTACCTAGCAAGCCCTTGGTCCAAGAAAGAAGATTGTCCAGTGGAGGTTTGAAGACTCTTCTCACAACTTTGTTGTTGAAAGAGAGAATGGAGAGCTGAACAGGCTTAATGCCTCATCTCTACTACACTTTAGCAGATTTGATATTGCTTAGTTAGCATAAAAACCATTCTCCAACCCCTTAAACTCTGAGGTAGCTGCCCATATCAGAAATCATCTGAGCAGCCTTCACCTTTGCTGAGGTATCCGCTATGACAAGGATTGAAGAGGAGTTAGAACTGAAAGAGGAGGTGGAGAGGAAAGGATCAACAACCAAAGGCAAAGCCTTTATCCAAATGGTTGTAGATCCTAAACTTGAATCCATTGCTAGATGGGAGTATTACTATAACTCTCTTCAACTAACTCCCTTCAGAGGGAACAACAAAAGGTGCATGTCATTAGGAGTGATAGAATGGATCTCCTATCCATTAATGACTTGCACAGACTTCTCAGCACAACTTCCAGACAGAACAAAGAAACAGACAAATATCTCATGTATCTTGTGAAGAAAGTTTTGAGAAGGAGAAGTAAGTGAGGTTTTGGTAGCATTAGCCTAGGGGGAGTTTATTGGATCTTGAAAGGCTGATGCAACCAAAACCAAATACTTAGACTATTTTTGGTGCAACTTATAAAGGACTTCTAAAGCTAAGTATTGACTTCTGAAGGAAATGGAGTTCTTCCGAAGGCAAAGTGCAAGATCATCTTCCGAAGGAAAAGCTCCAACTTCCAAAGACAAAGTCTTGTCTTTCAAAGTTCAAGACTTAGAAGAATTCAAAGACATTGACTTTCGAAGAAGAAGTCCTTAAGCCACGGAAGAAGCAGCCTCTTCTGAAGTATAAAAGGCTTCGGAAGAACTTGTTCTTCCGAAGCCAATTAACCTTAGAAAGATGCTGATATGGACCATTGGACATAAGTATGGTTCTCTGACACTCTGATGCAGACCTCTAATACTGCATGGCATTTTCCCAAAAGGCCATGTAGTTGACCATACTTTATTCCACTATTCACCTTTGTTTGTTAGTATAGTTTCTAACTTTAGTTGGTGACAAAGGTAAGTCATGGACATGTCATGACTACCATATCTTAGATAAGACATTATCTAAGATACCTTAACTATAGCTTTGTAGTATTTGTTTTAGTTATAGGATTCTAGCTGCTATCAAAGTATAACTGGCTGTAGGTGATAGTATATATAGTTTCTTATTGTAATTCTTGTATCATGCTTTTAAGAGTCTTGTAAACTTTGAGTTGAGAAGTAATATATACAAGTACCTTGAAAATTATTTCTTTGTGTTCTTAAGTTACTTAGTATATTATAATGACCTCTTTGAGAGATTCTGCTTCATCATAACCGTGTGAGTACAAGTGAGTTTGAGAGAAAACCAAGTGTCTAGTGACATATATCGATCCTGCATTACGCAAATGGATGATATGTATTAGAATTCATATCATATTGCTTTCAATCACCATATACTTGGTTAACCTCTTCCTCCATTCGACCTACTTGTATTGGGCAATCCATAATAGCATGTCCCAAGTCACCACATCCTTCACACACTAGAAAAACTAGACCGCATTGAGGTGTCACATTTCCTCCATTAAGATTCAAACTCGCCAATTGACTTTCCAACATTTGATTGGCTTTTCCAGTTGTTCTAATCTTTCACTGGCATTAGTAGTACCCGCGGATCTAACAATGGCATGTTTCTTCTTCCTATTAGACTAAGCTTACTTTTTTGAGGTCACCACCATGTTCTCTAAAAATTCCCAATCCACCTCGACATGATTGGAAAGAAATGTGCCTCGCGTAGTGGAATTCACATCCTGGATGTTATCAATGGATAAGCCATCATAGAAAGCATTTATCAACTCCTATTGTGGAATCCCATAATAAGGGCAATTTCTTAACAATTGTTTAAATCTTTTCCAAGCCTCGTAAAAAAGCTCACCCAGTTGTTGTTCGAAATTCTGAATATTAGCTCTTGCATCATTTGTTCGCTGAGGTGTGTAATACTCTTGTAAAAATTGTTGTTGCATATCCTCCCATGTAAAGATGCTTGCGGATGGTAAAGATACAAACCATTGTTTTGCAGCATCCTCAAGGTGAATTGAAACAATACTAGCTTAACTTGATCCGGTGTAAACCTTGGTCCTCTAATTATGCCACACAGTGCTTTAAATTTAGATATATGAAGGTAAGGTTCCTCAGTTCCCTTACCATAAAAAGATGGCAATAAGTTCTAGTCTTGCGGTCTAACTTCAAAGGATCTACCATGTGCAACAGGTCTTCTTATTGGAGATGAGTTGACTACAATTTGAGGTCTACTATGACTTTCAACTCCTCGGATTGGTGCATAGTGATGGACTTGTGGAAGACCATCATGATGTTAAGGAAAACCTGGTTGAGGATTTTGATTCATTGGTTGCCTCATAACTCTTGGTGGACCTTGATTGCCATTTGAAAGATTAGGTTAAAGTGATGATTATATCCTCCCAGATGTTGATAACCATAGTTGAAACCAAATCCATCTTCATCTCCCCAGCTATATCCAGTATTCAAATTCTCATGCTCTATTCCATCATCCTAATTTGATACCCGATCGCTTATGTCCTTATCACCGTGAACACTATCATTCCTACTAGAATCCGATTGATTGAACTAAACTAAAGGATTCCTTGGAGCCTCATAGTTAACATTTCTAACTAGTTCTTGTTGAATGGGTGGATTGAGTTATGGGTAAACATGAGTATTTTCACCCATTTGGAATTATGGTGGTTGAAGTATAGGGTTTCCTTCAACTGGGTTAAATGGTGGGACTTGTTGCTGAGGTGGTGGAGCATTATATGGCTAGAACAGTAGTGGAGGATTATCACCTAAAGGTTGCTCTTTTTGTGGCGGAGGTTGAGTGGACGAAGCACCTTGATTACCCGAGTGATATATATTATTGAATGGATTGGTTTTTGGTGTCTTGGAAAGTCTTCGTAAAATTTGACTCGCTTTGGCTGATGAAATTCCTTTTTCAGAACAAGTACCTCATGGATTAGGAGTTGTTGAAGGGTTTGCTTTATGAAAGACTCGGTTGTCTGATGTTGTTTTCTCAATCTCAGGATCAAAGAGCAATGATGAAGTCCTACCGAAATGTCTCGTATGCATAAGAGTCTTGAACTACCTACACACAATAATAGATACCCATGTAATTCCGAACGACATAATAATAAACAACGGCGCCATGTTGATCGATGTTGTGTGATCAGTCAAAAATATATATCAAAGAGTACCTAATCACCCTTAATAGTAAAGAGTAAGCATGGTGTCGAATCCACAAGGAATCACAGGACAGTGCTAGCAACAATTATTTAAAACTATTAAACATTAAAAAGTAAATTGCTTGATTAATTGAATTGAGAAAGAATCAAATTAAGAAAATAAAAGTTTAAGTTTTTAACCATCTTGGAGAAAAACCAATCCACTTCAGGATTCAAATTTGGCAAAGTGACAATTTTTGTTTAGTGAAACCTAACGAGAAGTCATTAATGGTGATTGATACATGATAAGATCTAAGTGATAATTATGTATTTTAAGTTTAAAGAGTAAGCATGACTGTATATTATGTTATATCATGTGTAGCCTATAATATTGTTATGACTAATGGTTATAACTGTCTGCGGGTTGTCTTATATTTAGAACATGCCACCAAAAAAGGTTTCTCGAAAGGTTCGACCAGTAAAGGTGAAGTCCCTAGGGAACGGTGACATGGTAGAGGTTCTGGTGAATGTGGTGGAGCCACAATCAAAAGAGGCCAAGGTGGATAGAACAATGAGACTTGCAATCCAGATATCGCCACTATCATTGCTCAACAATTGGTTGAACAAGTTCCTACTGTTTTTGCGCAAGTGAGTAACAATATCTTCAACAATGGAGGTGGTATAGGTGTAGGAAACGGTAATGGTAACAGAAATGAAGATGAAAATGGTAACAATGGAGGCAAAGAAGGAGTAATAGTGGTGAGGTACTGATAGGAACTGGAAATGATTTGAATGGACATGCTCTGGAAATGGCCTTAGGGGTAGGGTTGGTTGTACATATAAGGAGTTCATGATTTGTAAACCAAAGGAGTTTGATCGAATGGGTGGGGCCATCAACTTGCAAACCACTTGAGTTTGATAGGAAGTGTTGGGCCAACGCCTTGACCCATTGGATCGAGAAGATAGAAGTTGTGATGGATATCAACAATTGTACTACAATAAACCAACCATTTTCTTTCTTTTTTTCATTTACTATTTTTTACCTATTAAGAGAATAATTCTAGATGGTATATTTGTTAGGTTCAGTGGTATAGTGGTTAGGTTTATTTAACAAAACAGTTTTGATAATTATTAATCACATTAATAATAGTTAACGTAGCGGAGTAAAATAAATACCAAAAATGATCCCGACAGGATCTGGGTTACAAATAATGCAAATTCAAAATAATATTAACCTACTAATAAGATATAATATACCTTGGTTAATATATAAACATTTGAGATAACAAGGTTCAATAACCGAGAGCTAGAACATGAACACGCACGAAACCGGATTAAGCGGGTCGCGGATGGAACTCGAATGAATGAGACATATGAAGATGGTGGTGTAGCCAGCTGAAGGTGGTGGTGGCAGTGGCTGTAACGATGGTGTTCAGCGTCACGGGAAAGAAAAGGAATCAACAATTAATTAAGGTTAATGTCTTTTTATTCCTTTTTTCTTTGATTTGTCTCACGGCAATTTTGTTGATACATATATGTACCTAGTTTATGAGCTTAATGTTAAAGTATGTCATGTCTTACACTTATGTAATGAATCAGTTGAATGAAATATAATATGTGATTGATGCTTATAATGTTTAATATTTCATTGTATTATTGTGTGTTGAAGTATAATGAACTTACTATA